>JAZGTQ010000421.1:0-133817 GCA_037953605.1 Necrosyrtes monachus | reverse complement strand
CAGATCCGCAGGGCCGTTGTGCTGTGAATAGGCTGCCAAGGGAAGGTGCAGACCAGCAACAGCTTTCAGGCTTAGCACCTTCCTTGTGGGAGAAGGAGCCGGACGTTTGCCTTTTCCGAAAGGGGCTCTGCAGAGGAATAGACTCATGAGCTGTATCGTCTCTGGGAAAGCACAGATCCGCAGGGCTGTTGTGCTGTGAATAGGCTGCCAAGGGAAGGTGCAGACCAGCAACAGCTTTCAGGCTTAGCACCTTCCTTGTGGGAGGAGGAGCCGGACGTTTGCCTTTTCCGAAAGGGGCTTTGCAGATTAATAGACTCATGAGCTGTATCGTCTCTGGGAAAGCACAGATCCGCAGGGCTGTTGTGCTGTGAATAGGCTGCCAAGGGAAGGTGCAGACCAGCAACAGCTTTCAGCGCTACCGCCTTCCTTGTGGGAGAAGGAGACGAATTTTTGCCTTATCCGAGAGGGGCTCTGCAGAGGAAAAGCAGCAGGAGCTGTATCGCCTGTGGGAAAGCACAGATCCGCAGGGCTGTTGTGCTGTGAACAGGCTGCCAAGAGAAGGTGCAGACCAGCAATAGCTTTCAGGGCTAGCACCTTCCTTGTGGCAGAAGGAGCCGGACGTTTGCCTTATCGGAGAGGGGCTCTGCAGAGGAAAAGCATCATGAGCTGTATCGTCCCTGGGAAAGCACAGATCCGCAGGGCTGTTGTGCTGTGAATAGGCTGCCAAGGGAAGGTGCAGACCAGCAACAGCTTTCAGGGCTACCGCCTTCCTTGTGGGAGAAGGAGCTGAATTTTTGCCTTATCGGAGAGGGGCTCTGCAGAGGAAAAGCAGCAGGAGCAGTATCGTCTCTGGGAAAGCACAGATCCGCAGGGCTGTTGTGCTGTGAATAGGCTGCCAAGGGAAGGTGCAGACCAGCAACAGCTTTCAGGCTTAGCACCTTCCTTGTGGGAGAAGGAGCCGGACGTTTGCCTTTTCCGAAAGGGGCTCTGCAGAGGAAAAGCAGCAGGAGATGTATCGTCTGTGGGAAAGCACAGATCCGCAGGGCTGTTGTGCTGTGAATAGGCTGCCAAGGGAAGGTGCAGACCAGCAACAGCTTTCAGGCTTAGCACCTTCCTTGTGGGAGAAGGAGCCGGACGTTTGCCTTTTCCGAAAGGGGCTCTGCAGAGGAATAGACTCATGAGCTGTATCGTCTCTGGGAAAGCACAGATCCGCAGGGCTGTTGTGCTGTGAATAGGCTGCCAAGGGAAGGTGCAGACCAGCAATAGCTTTCAGGGCTAGCACCTTCCTTGTGGGAGAAGGAGCCGGATGTTTGCCTTTTCCGAAAGGGGCTCTGCAGAGGAAAAGCAGCAGGAGCAGTATCGTCTGTGGGAAAGCGCAGATCCGCAGGGCTGTTGTGCTGTGAATAGGCTGCCAAGGGAAGGTGCAGACCAACAACAGCTTTCAGGGCTAGCACCTTCCTTGTGGGAGAAGGAGCCGGACGTTTGCCTTTTCGGAGAGGAACTCTGCAGAGGAGAAGCAGCAGATGTATCGTCTCTGGGAAAGCACAGATCCGCAGGGCTGTTGTGCTGTGAATAGGCTGCCAAGGGAAGGTGCAGACCAGCAACAGCTTTCAGGGCTACCGCCTTCCTTGTGGGAGAAGGAGCTGAATTTTTGCCTTATCGGAGAGGGGCTCTGCAGAGGAAAAGCAGCAGGAGATGTATCGTCTGTGGGAAAGCACAGATCCGCAGGGCTGTTGTGCTGTGAATAGGCTGCCAAGGGAAGGTGCAGACCAGCAACAGCTTTCAGGCTTAGCACCTTCCTTGTGGGAGAAGGAGCCGGACGTTTGCCTTTTCCGAAAGGGGCTCTGCAGAGGAATAGACTCATGAGCTGTATCGTCTCTGGGAAAGCACAGATCCGCAGGGCTGTTGTGCTGTGAATAGGCTGCCAAGGGAAGGTGCAGACCAGCAACAGCTTTCAGGCTTAGCACCTTCCTTGTGGGAGAAGGAGCCGGACGTTTGCCTTTTCCGAAAGGGGCTCTGCAGAGGAATAGACTCATGAGCTGTATCGTCTCTGGGAAAGCACAGATCCGCAGGGCTGTTGTGCTGTGAATAGGCTGCCAAGGGAAGGTGCAGACCAGCAACAGCTTTCAGGGCTAGCACCTTCCTTGTGGGAGAAGGAGCCCGATTTTTGCCTTATCGGAGAGGGGCTCTGCAGAGGAAAAGCAGCAGGAGCTGTATCGTCTGTGGGAAAGCACAGATCCGCAGGGCTGTTGTGCTGTGAATAGGCTGCCAAGGGAAGGTGCAGACCAGCAACAGCTTTCAGGCTTAGCACCTTCCTTGTGGGAGAAGGAGCCGGACGTTTGCCTTTTCCGAAAGGGGCTCTGCAGAGGAATAGACTCATGAGCTGTATCGTCTCTGGGAAAGCACAGATCCGCAGGGCTGTTGTGCTGTGAATAGGCTGCCAAGGGAAGGTGCAGACCAGCAATAGCTTTCAGGGCTAGCACCTTCCTTGTGGGAGAAGGAGCCGGATGTTTGCCTTATCGGAGAGGGGCTCTGCAGAGGAAAAGCATCATGAGCTGTATCGTCTGTGGGAAAGCAGAGATCCGCAGGGCTGTTGTGCTGTGAATAGGCTGCACGGGGAAGGTGCAGACCAGCAACAGCTTTCAGGGCTAGCACCTTCCTTGTGGGAGAAGGAGCCGGATTTTTGCCTTATCGGAGAGGGGCTCTGCAGAGGAAAAGCAGCAGGAGCTGTATCGTCTGTGGGAAAGCACAGATCCGCAGGGCTGTTGTGCTGTGAATAGGCTGCACGGGGAAGGTGCAGACCAGCAACAGCTTTCAGGGCTAGCACCTTCCTTGTGGGAGAAGGAGCCGGACGTTTGCCTTTTCGGAGAGGAACTCTGCAGAGGAGAAGCAGCAGGAGATGTATCGTCTCTGGGAAAGCACAGATCCGCCGGGCTGTTGTGCTGTGAATAGGCTGCCAAGGGAAGGTGCAGACCAGCAACAGCTTTTTGGCTACCGCCTTCCTTGTGGGAGAAGGAGCCGGACGTTTGCCTTATCGGAGAGGGGCTCTGCAGAGGAAAAGCAGCAGGAGCTGTATCGTCTGTGGGAAAGCACAGATCCGCAGGGCTGTTGTGCTGTGAATAGGCTGCCAAGGGAAGGTGCAGACCAGCAATAGCTTTCAGGGCTAGCACCTTCCTTGTGGGAGAAGGAGCCGGACGTTTGCCTTTTCCGAAAGGGGCTCTGCAGAGGAAAAGCAGCAGGAGCAGTATCGTCTCTGGGAAAGCACAGATCCGCAGGGCTGTTGTGCTGTGAATAGGCTGCCAAGGGAAGGTGCAGACCAGCAATAGCTTTCAGGGCTACCGCCTTCCTTGTGGGAGAAGGAGCTGAATTTTTGCCTTATCCGAGAGGGGCTCTGCAGAGGAAAAGCAGCATGAGCTGTATCGTCTGTGGGAAAGCACAGATCCGCAGGGCTGTTGTGCTGTGAATAGGCTGCACGGGGAAGGTGCAGACCAGCAACAGCTTTCAGGGCTAGCACCTTCCTTGTGGGAGAAGGAGCCGGATGTTTGCCTTATCGGATAGGGGCTCTGCAGAGGAAAAGCAGCAGGAGCTGTATCGTCTGTGGGAAAGCACAGATCCGCCGGGCTGTTGTGCTGTGAATAGGCTGCCAAGGGAAGGTGCAGACCAGCAACAGCTTTCAGGCTTAGCACCTTCCTTGTGGGAGAAGGAGCCGGACGTTTGCCTTTTCCGAAAGGGGCTCTGCAGAGGAATAGACTCATGAGCTGTATCGTCTCTGGGAAAGCACAGATCCGCAGGGCTGTTGTGCTGTGAATAGGCTGCCAAGGGAAGGTGCAGACCAGCAATAGCTTTCAGGGCTACCGCCTTCCTTGTGGGAGAAGGAGCTGAATTTTTGCCTTATCCGAGAGGGGCTCTGCAGAGGAAAAGCAGCATGAGCTGTATCGTCTCTGGGAAAGCACAGATCCGCAGGGCTGTTGTGCTGTGAATAGGCTGCCAAGGGAAGGTGCAGACCAGCAACAGCTTTCAGGGCTAGCACCTTCCTTGTGGGAGAAGGAGCCGGATTTTTGCCTTATCGGAGAGGGGCTCTGCAGAGGAAAAGCATCATGAGCTGTATCGTCTGTGGGAAAGCACAGATCCGCAGGGCTGTTGTGCTGTGAATAGGCTGCACGGGGAAGGTGCAGACCAGCAACAGCTTTCAGGGCTACCGCCTTCCTTGTGGGAGAAGGAGCCGGACGTTTGCCTTTTCGGATAGCGGCTCTGCAGAGGAAAAGCAGCAGGAGCTGTATCGTCTCTGGGAAAGCACAGATCCGCCGGGCTGTTGTGCTGTGAATAGGCTGCCAAGGGAAGGTGCAGACCAGCAACAGCTTTCAGGCTTAGCACCTTCCTTGTGGGAGAAGGAGCCGGACGTTTGCCTTTTCCGAAAGGGGCTCTGCAGAGGAATAGACTCATGAGCTGTATCGTCTCTGGGAAAGCACAGATCCGCAGGGCTGTTGTGCTGTGAATAGGCTGCCAAGGGAAGGTGCAGACCAGCAACAGCTTTCAGGGCTAGCACCTTCCTTGTGGGAGAAGGAGCCCGATTTTTGCCTTATCGGAGAGGGGCTCTGCAGAGGAAAAGCAGCAGGAGCTGTATCGTCTGTGGGAAAGCACAGATCCGCAGGGCTGTTGTGCTGTGAATAGGCTGCCAAGGGAAGGTGCAGACCAGCAACAGCTTTCAGGCTTAGCACCTTCCTTGTGGGAGAAGGAGCCGGACGTTTGCCTTTTCCGAAAGGGGCTCTGCAGAGGAATAGACTCATGAGCTGTATCGTCTCTGGGAAAGCACAGATCCGCAGGGCTGTTGTGCTGTGAATAGGCTGCCAAGGGAAGGTGCAGACCAGCAACAGCTTTCAGGGCTAGCACCTTCCTTGTGGGAGAAGGAGCCGGACGTTTGCCTTTTCCGAAAGGGGCTCTGCAGAGGAGTAGACTCATGAGCTGTATCGTCTCTGGGAAAGCACAGATCCGCAGGGCTGTTGTGCTGTGAATAGGCTGCCAAGGGAAGGTGCAGACCAGCAACAGCTTTCAGGCTTAGCACCTTCCTTGTGGGAGAAGGAGCTCGATTTTTGCCTTATCGGAGAGGGGCTCTGCAGAGGAAAAGCAGCAGGAGATGTATCGTCTGTGGGAAAGCACAGATCCGCAGGGCTGTTGTGCTGTGAATAGGCTGCCAAGGGAAGGTGCAGACCAGCAAGAGCTTTCAGGGCTAGCACCTTCCTTGTGGGAGAAGGAGCCGGACGTTTGCCTTTTCGGAGAGGAACTCTGCAGAGGAGAAGCAGCAGGAGATGTATCGTCTGTGGGAAAGCACAGATCCGCAGGGCTGTTGTGCTGTGAATAGGCTGCCAAGGGAAGGTGCAGACCAGCAAGAGCTTTCAGGGCTACCGCCTTCCTTGTGGGAGAAGGAGCTGAATTTTTGCCTTATCCGAGAGGGGCTCTGCAGAGGAATAGACTCATGAGCTGTATCGCCTGTGGGAAAGCACAGATCCGCAGGGCTGTTGTGCTGTGAATAGGCTGCCAAGGGAAGGTGCAGACCAGCAACAGCTTTCAGGGCTACCGCCTTCCTTGTGGGAGAAGGAGCTGAATTTTTGCCTTATCGGAGAGGGGCTCTGCAGAGGAAAAGCATCAGGAGCTGTATCGTCTCTGGGAAAGCACAGATCCGCAGGGCTGTTGTGCTGTGAATAGGCTGCCAAGGGAAGGTGCAGACCAGCAACAGCTTTCAGGGCTAGCACCTTCCTTGTGGGAGAAGGAGCCGGACGTTTGCCTTTTCGGAGAGGAACTCTGCAGAGGAGAAGCAGCAGGAGATGTATCGTCTGTGGGAAAGCACAGATCCGCAGGGCTGTTGTGCTGTGAATAGGCTGCCAAGGGAAGGTGCAGACCAGCAAGAGCTTTCAGGGCTACCGCCTTCCTTGTGGGAGAAGGAGCTGAATTTTTGCCTTATCCGAGAGGGGCTCTGCAGAGGAAAAGCAGCATGAGCTGTATCGTCTGTGGGAAAGCACAGATCCGCAGGGCTGTTGTGCTGTGAATAGGCTGCCAAGGGAAGGTGCAGACCAGCAACAGCTTTCAGGGCTACCGCCTTCCTTGTGGGAGAAGGAGCTGAATTTTTGCCTTATGGGAGAGGGGCTCTGCAGAGGAATAGACTCATGAGCTGTATCGCCTGTGGGAAAGCACAGATCCGCAGGGCTGTTGTGCTGTGAATAGGCTGCCAAGGGAAGGTGCAGACCAGCAACAGCTTTCAGGCTTAGCACCTTCCTTGTGGGAGAAGGAGCCGGACGTTTGCCTTTTCGGAGAGGAACTCTGCAGAGGAGAAGCAGCAGGAGCAGTATCGTCTCTGGGAAAGCACAGATCCGCAGGGCTGTTGTGCTGTGAATAGGCTGCCAAGGAAAGGTGCAGACCAGCAACAGCTTTCAGGCTTAGCACCTTCCTTGTGGGAGAAGGAGCCGGACGTTTGCCTTTTACGAAAGGGGCTTTGCAGAGCAATAGACTCATGAGCTGTATCGTCTCTGGGAAAGCACAGATCCGCAGGGCTGTTGTGCTGTGAATAGGCTGCCAAGGGAAGGTGCAGACCAGCAAGAGCTTTCAGGCTTAGAACCTTCCTTGTGGGAGAAGGAGCTGAATTTTTGCCTTATCCGAGAGGGGCTCTGCAGAGGAAAAGCAGCAGGAGCTGTATCGTCTGTGGGAAAGCACAGATCCGCAGGGCTGTTGTGCTGTGAATAGGCTGCCAAGGAAAGGTGCAGACCAGCAACAGCTTTCAGGGCTACCGCCTTCCTTGTGGGAGAAGGAGCCGGATGTTTGCCTCATCGGAGAGGGGCTCTGCAGAGGAAAAGCAGCAGGAGATGTATCGTCTGTGGGAAAGCACAGATCCGCAGGGCTGTTGTGCTGTGAATAGGCTGCCAAGGGAAGGTGCAGACCAGCAACAGCTTTCAGGGCTAGCACCTTCCTTGTGGGAGAAGGAGCTCGATTTTTGCCTTATCGGAGAGGGGCTCTGCAGAGGAAAAGCATCAGGAGCTGTATCGTCTCTGGGAAAGCACAGATCCGCAGGGCTGTTGTGCTGTGAATAGGCTGCCAAGGGAAGGTGCAGAGGAGCAACAGCTTTCAGGGCTAGCACCTTCCTTGTGGGAGAAGGAGCCGGACGTTTGCCTTTTCGGAGAGGAACTCTGCAGAGGAGAAGCAGCAGGAGATGTATCGTCTGTGGGAAAGCACAGATCCGCAGGGCTGTTGTGCTGTGAATAGGCTGCCAAGGGAAGGTGCAGACCAGCAATAGCTTTCAGGGCTACCGCCTTCCTTGTGGGAGAAGGAGCTCGATTTTTGCCTTATCGGAGAGGGGCTCTGCAGAGGAGAAGCAGCAGGAGATGTATCATCTGTGGGAAAGCACAGATCCGCAGGGCTGTTGTGCTGTGAATAGGCTGCCAAGGGAAGGTGCAGACCAGCAACAGCTTTCAGGGCTAGCACCTTCCTTGTGGGAGAATGAGCCGGATTTTTGCCTTATCGGAGAGGGGCTCTGCAGAGGAAAAGCATCAGGAGCTGTATCGTCTGTGGGAAAGCACAGATCCGCAGGGCTGTTGTGCTGTGAATAGGCTGCACGGGGAAGGTGCAGACCAGCAACAGCTTTCAGGGCTAGCACCTTCCTTGTGGGAGAAGGAGCCAGACGTTTGCCTTTTCGGATAGGGGCTCTGCAGAGGAAAAGCAGCAGGAGATGTATCGTCTGTGGGAAAGCACAGATCCGCAGGGCTGTTGTGCTGTGAATAGGCTGCCAAGGGAAGGTGCAGACCAGCAATAGCTTTCAGGGCTAGCACCTTCCTTGTGGGAGAAGGAGCCGGACGTTTGCCTTTTCCGAAAGGGGCTCTGCAGAGGAAAAGCAGCAGGAGCAGTATCGTCTCTGGGAAAGCACAGATCCGCAGGGCTGTTGTGCTGTGAATAGGCTGCCAAGGGAAGGTGCAGACCAGCAACAGCTTTCAGGCTTAGCACCTTCCTTGTGGGAGAAGGAGCCGGACGTTTGCCTTTTCCGAAAGGGGCTCTGCAGAGGAATAGACTCATGAGCTGTATCGTCTCTGGGAAAGCACAGATCCGCAGGGCTGTTGTGCTGTGAATAGGCTGCACGGGGAAGGTGCAGACCAGCAACAGCTTTCAGGGCTAGCACCTTCCTTGTGGGAGAAGGAGCCGGACGTTTGCCTTTTCGGAGAGGAACTCTGCAGAGGAGAAGCAGCAGGAGCTGTATCGTCTGTGTGAAAGCAGAGATCCGCAGGGCTGTTGTGCTGTGAATAGGCTGCCAAGGGAAGGTGCAGACCAGCAACAGCTTTCAGGCTTAGCACCTTCCTTGTGGGAGAAGGAGCCGGATTTTTTGCATTATCGGAGAGGGGCTCTGCAGAGGAAAAGCAGCAGAAGATGTATCGCCTGTGGGAAAGCACAGATCCGCAGGGCTGTTGTGCTGTGAACAGGCTGCCAAGGGAAGGTGCAGACCAGCAACAGCTTTCAGGGCTAGCACCTTCCTTGTGGGAGAAGGAGCCGGATGTTTGCCTTATCGGAGAGGGGCTCTGCAGAGGAAAAGCAGCAGGAGCTGTATCGTCTGTGGGAAAGCACAGATCCGCAGGGCTGTTGTGCTGTGAATAGGCTGCCAAGGGAAGGTGCAGACCAGCAACAGCTTTCAGGGCTAGCACCTTCCTTGTGGGAGAAGGAGCTCGATTTTTGCCTTATCGGAGAGGGGCTCTGCAGAGGAAAAGCATCAGGAGCTGTATCGTCTCTGGGAAAGCACAGATCCGCAGGGCTGTTGTGCTGTGAATAGGCTGCACGGGGAAGGTGCAGACCAGCAACAGCTTTCAGGGCTACCGCCTTCCTTGTGGGAGAAGGAGACGAATTTTTGCCTTATCCGAGAGGGGCTCTGCAGAGGAAAAGCAGCAGGAGCTGTATCGTCTGTGTGAAAGCACAGATCCGCAGGGCTGTTGTGCTGTGAATAGGCTGCACGGGGAAGGTGCAGACCAGCAACAGCTTTCAGGGCTAGCACCTTCCTTGTGGGAGAAGGAGCCGGACGTTTGCCTTTTCGGAGAGGAACTCTGCAGAGGAGAAGCAGCAGGAGATGTATCGTCTCTGGGAAAGCACAGATCCGCCGCGCTGTTGTGCTGTGAATAGGCTGCACGGGGAAGGTGCAGACCAACAACAGCTTTCAGGGCTAGCACCTTCCTTGTGGGAGAAGGAGCCGGATTTTTTGCCTTATCGGAGAGGGGCTCTGCAGAGGAAAAGCAGCAGAAGATGTATCGCCTGTGGGAAAGCACAGATCCGCAGGGCTGTTGTGCTGTGAACAGGCTGCCAAGGGAAGGTGCAGACCAGCAATAGCTTTCAGGGCTAGCACCTTCCTTGTGGGAGAAGGAGCCGGACGTTTGCCTTTTCCGAAAGGGGCTCTGCAGAGGAAAAGCAGCAGGAGCAGTATCGTCTCTGGGAAAGCACAGATCCGCAGGGCTGTTGTGCTGTGAATAGGCTGCCAAGGGAAGGTGCAGACCAGCAATAGCTTTCAGGGCTACCGCCTTCCTTGTGGGAGAAGGAGCTGAATTTTTGCCTTATCCGAGAGGGGCTCTGCAGAGGAAAAGCAGCAGGAGCTGTATCGTCTGTGGGAAAGCACAGATCCGCAGGGCTGTTGTGCTGTGAATAGGCTGCCAAGGGAAGGTGCAGACCAGCAACAGCTTTCAGGCTTAGCACCTTCCTTGTGGGAGAAGGAGCCGGACGTTTGCCTTTTCCGAAAGGGGCTCTGCAGAGGAGTAGACTCATGAGCTGTATCGTCTCTGGGAAAGCACAGATCCGCAGGGCTGTTGTGCTGTGAATAGGCTGCCAAGGGAAGGTGCAGACCAGCAACAGCTTTCAGGCTTAGCACCTTCCTTGTGGGAGAAGGAGCTCGATTTTTGCCTTATCGGAGAGGGGCTCTGCAGAGGAAAAGCATCAGGAGCTGTATCGCCTGTGGGAAAGCACAGATCCGCAGGGCTGTTGTGCTGTGAATAGGCTGCCAAGGGAAGGTGCAGACCAGCAACAGCTTTCAGGGCTAGCACCTTCCTTGTGGGAGAAGGAGCCGGACGTTTGCCTTTTCGGAGAGGAACTCTGCAGAGGAGAAGCAGCAGGAGATGTATCGTCTGTGGGAAAGCACAGATCCGCAGGGCTGTTGTGCTGTGAATAGGCTGCCAAGGGAAGGTGCAGACCAGCAAGAGCTTTCAGGGCTACCGCCTTCCTTGTGGGAGAAGGAGCTGAATTTTTGCCTTATCCGAGAGGGGCTCTGCAGAGGAATAGACTCATGAGCTGTATCGCCTGTGGGAAAGCACAGATCCGCAGGGCTGTTGTGCTGTGAATAGGCTGCCAAGGGAAGGTGCAGACCAGCAACAGCTTTCAGGGCTACCGCCTTCCTTGTGGGAGAAGGAGCTGAATTTTTGCCTTATCGGAGAGGGGCTCTGCAGAGGAAAAGCATCAGGAGCTGTATCGTCTCTGGGAAAGCACAGATCCGCAGGGCTGTTGTGCTGTGAATAGGCTGCCAAGGGAAGGTGCAGACCAGCAACAGCTTTCAGGGCTAGCACCTTCCTTGTGGGAGAAGGAGCCGGACGTTTGCCTTTTCGGAGAGGAACTCTGCAGAGGAGAAGCAGCAGGAGATGTATCGTCTGTGGGAAAGCACAGATCCGCAGGGCTGTTGTGCTGTGAATAGGCTGCCAAGGGAAGGTGCAGACCAGCAAGAGCTTTCAGGGCTACCGCCTTCCTTGTGGGAGAAGGAGCTGAATTTTTGCCTTATCCGAGAGGGGCTCTGCAGAGGAAAAGCAGCATGAGCTGTATCGTCTGTGGGAAAGCACAGATCCGCAGGGCTGTTGTGCTGTGAATAGGCTGCCAAGGGAAGGTGCAGACCAGCAACAGCTTTCAGGGCTACCGCCTTCCTTGTGGGAGAAGGAGCTGAATTTTTGCCTTATCGGAGAGGGGCTCTGCAGAGGAATAGACTCATGAGCTGTATCGCCTGTGGGAAAGCACAGATCCGCAGGGCTGTTGTGCTGTGAATAGGCTGCCAAGGGAAGGTGCAGACCAGCAACAGCTTTCAGGCTTAGCACCTTCCTTGTGGGAGAAGGAGCCGGACGTTTGCCTTTTCGGAGAGGAACTCTGCAGAGGAGAAGCAGCAGGAGCAGTATCGTCTCTGGGAAAGCACAGATCCGCAGGGCTGTTGTGCTGTGAATAGGCTGCCAAGGAAAGGTGCAGACCAGCAACAGCTTTCAGGCTTAGCACCTTCCTTGTGGGAGAAGGAGCCGGACGTTTGCCTTTTACGAAAGGGGCTTTGCAGAGCAATAGACTCATGAGCTGTATCGTCTCTGGGAAAGCACAGATCCGCAGGGCTGTTGTGCTGTGAATAGGCTGCACGGGGAAGGTGCAGACCAGCAACAGCTTTCAGGGCTAGCACCTTCCTTGTGGGAGAAGGAGCCGGATTTTTGCCTTATCGGAGAGGGGCTCTGCAGAGGAAAAGCATCATGAGCTGTATCGTCTCTGGGAAAGCACAGATCCGCAGGGCTGTTGTGCTGTGAATAGGCTGCACGGGGAAGGTGCAGACCAGCAACAGCTTTCAGGGCTACCGCCTTCCTTGTGGGAGAAGGAGCTGAATTTTTGCCTTATCCGAGAGGGGCTCTGCAGAGGAAAAGCAGCATGAGCTGTATCGTCTGTGGGAAAGCAGAGATCCGCAGGGCTGTTGTGCTGTGAATAGGCTGCCAAGGGAAGGTGCAGACCAGCAACAGCTTTCAGGGCTAGCACCTTCCTTGTGGGAGAAGGAGCCGGATTTTTTGCCTTATCCGAGAGGGGCTCTGCAGAGGAAAAGCAGCAGAAGATGTATCGCCTGTGGGAAAGCACAGATCCGCAGGGCTGTTGTGCTGTGAACAGGCTGCCAAGGGAAGGTGCAGACCAGCAACAGCTTTCAGGGCTACCGCCTTCCTTGTGGGAGAAGGAGACGAATTTTTGCCTTATCCGAGAGGGGCTCTGCAGAGGAAAAGCAGCAGGAGCTGTATCGTCTGTGTGAAAGCACAGATCCGCAGGGCTGTTGTGCTGTGAATAGGCTGCACGGGGAAGGTGCAGACCAGCAACAGCTTTCAGGGCTAGCAACTTCCTTGTGGGAGAAGGAGCCGGACGTTTGCCTTTTCGGAGAGGAACTCTGCAGAGGAGAAGCAGCAGGAGATGTATCGTCTCTGGGAAAGCACAGATCCGCCGGGCTGTTGTGCTGTGAATAGGCTGCACGGGGAAGGTGCAGACCAACAACAGCTTTCAGGGCTAGCACCTTCCTTGTGGGAGAAGGAGCCGGATTTTTTGCCTTATCGGAGAGGGGCTCTGCAGAGGAAAAGCAGCAGAAGATGTATCGCCTGTGGGAAAGCACAGATCCGCAGGGCTGTTGTGCTGTGAACAGGCTGCCAAGGGAAGGTGCAGACCAGCAATAGCTTTCAGGGTAGCACCTTCCTTGTGGGAGAAGGAGCCGGACGTTTGCCTTTTCCGAAAGGGGCTCTGCAGAGGAAAAGCAGCAGGAGCAGTATCGTCTCTGGGAAAGCACAGATCCGCAGGGCTGTTGTGCTGTGAATAGGCTGCCAAGGGAAGGTGCAGACCAGCAATAGCTTTCAGGGCTACCGCCTTCCTTGTGGGAGAAGGAGCTGAATTTTTGCCTTATCCGAGAGGGGCTCTGCAGAGGAAAAGCAGCAGGAGCTGTATCGTCTGTGGGAAAGCACAGATCCGCAGGGCTGTTGTGCTGTGAATAGGCTGCCAAGGGAAGGTGCAGACCAGCAACAGCTTTCAGGCTTAGCACCTTCCTTGTGGGAGAAGGAGCTCGATTTTTGCCTTATCGGAGAGGGGCTCTGCAGAGGAAAAGCTTCAGGAGCTGTATCGCCTGTGGGAAAGCACAGATCCGCAGGGCTGTTGTGCTGTGAATAGGCTGCCAAGGGAAGGTGCAGACCAGCAACAGCTTTCAGGGCTAGCACCTTCCTTGTGGGAGAAGGAGCCGGACGTTTGCCTTTTCGGAGAGGAACTCTGCAGAGGAGAAGCAGCAGGAGATGTATCGTCTGTGGGAAAGCACAGATCCGCAGGGCTGTTGTGCTGTGAATAGGCTGCCAAGGGAAGGTGCAGACCAGCAAGAGCTTTCAGGGCTACCGCCTTCCTTGTGGGAGAAGGAGCTGAATTTTTGCCTTATCCGAGAGGGGCTCTGCAGAGGAATAGACTCATGAGCTGTATCGCCTGTGGGAAAGCACAGATCCGCAGGGCTGTTGTGCTGTGAATAGGCTGCCAAGGGAAGGTGCAGACCAGCAACAGCTTTCAGGGCTACCGCCTTCCTTGTGGGAGAAGGAGCTGAATTTTTGCCTTATCGGAGAGGGGCTCTGCAGAGGAAAAGCATCAGGAGCTGTATCGTCTCTGGGAAAGCACAGATCCGCAGGGCTGTTGTGCTGTGAATAGGCTGCCAAGGGAAGGTGCAGACCAGCAACAGCTTTCAGGGCTAGCACCTTCCTTGTGGGAGAAGGAGCCGGACGTTTGCCTTTTCGGAGAGGAACTCTGCAGAGGAGAAGCAGCAGGAGATGTATCGTCTGTGGGAAAGCACAGATCCGCAGGGCTGTTGTGCTGTGAATAGGCTGCCAAGGGAAGGTGCAGACCAGCAACAGCTTTCAGGGCTACCGCCTTCCTTGTGGGAGAAGGAGCTGAATTTTTGCCTTATCGGAGAGGGGCTCTGCAGAGGAATAGACTCATGAGCTGTATCGCCTGTGGGAAAGCACAGATCCGCAGGGCTGTTGTGCTGTGAATAGGCTGCCAAGGGAAGGTGCAGACCAGCAACAGCTTTCAGGCTTAGCACCTTCCTTGTGGGAGAAGGAGCCGGACGTTTGCCTTTTCGGAGAGGAACTCTGCAGAGGAGAAGCAGCAGGAGCAGTATCGTCTCTGGGAAAGCACAGATCCGCAGGGCTGTTGTGCTGTGAATAGGCTGCCAAGGAAAGGTGCAGACCAGCAACAGCTTTCAGGCTTAGCACCTTCCTTGTGGGAGAAGGAGCCGGACGTTTGCCTTTTACGAAAGGGGCTTTGCAGAGCAATAGACTCATGAGCTGTATCGTCTCTGGGAAAGCACAGATCCGCAGGGCTGTTGTGCTGTGAATAGGCTGCCAAGGGAAGGTGCAGACCAGCAAGAGCTTTCAGGCTTAGAACCTTCCTTGTGGGAGAAGGAGCTGAATTTTTGCCTTATCCGAGAGGGGCTCTGCAGAGGAAAAGCAGCAGGAGCTGTATCGTCTGTGGGAAAGCACAGATCCGCAGGGCTGTTGTGCTGTGAATAGGCTGCCAAGGAAAGGTGCAGACCAGCAACAGCTTTCAGGGCTACCGCCTTCCTTGTGGGAGAAGGAGCCGGATGTTTGCCTCATCGGAGAGGGGCTCTGCAGAGGAAAAGCAGCAGGAGATGTATCGTCTGTGGGAAAGCACAGATCCGCAGGGCTGTTGTGCTGTGAATAGGCTGCCAAGGGAAGGTGCAGACCAGCAACAGCTTTCAGGGCTAGCACCTTCCTTGTGGGAGAAGGAGCTCGATTTTTGCCTTATCGGAGAGGGGCTCTGCAGAGGAAAAGCATCATGAGCTGTATCGTCTCTGGGAAAGCACAGATCCGCAGGGCTGTTGTGCTGTGAATAGGCTGCCAAGGGAAGGTGCAGAGGAGCAACAGCTTTCAGGGCTAGCACCTTCCTTGTGGGAGAAGGAGCCGGACGTTTGCCTTTTCGGAGAGGAACTCTGCAGAGGAGAAGCAGCAGGAGATGTATCGTCTGTGGGAAAGCACAGATCCGCAGGGCTGTTGTGCTGTGAATAGGCTGCCAAGGGAAGGTGCAGACCAGCAATAGCTTTCAGGGCTACCGCCTTCCTTGTGGGAGAAGGAGCTCGATTTTTGCCTTATCGGAGAGGGGCTCTGCAGAGGAGAAGCAGCAGGAGATGTATCATCTGTGGGAAAGCACAGATCCGCAGGGCTGTTGTGCTGTGAATAGGCTGCCAAGGGAAGGTGCAGACCAGCAACAGCTTTCAGGCTTAGCACCTTCCTTGTGGGAGAAGGAGCTGAATTTTTGCCTTATCCGAGAGGGGCTCTGCAGAGGAATAGACTCATGAGCTGTATCGCCTGTGGGAAAGCACAGATCCGCAGGGCTGTTGTGCTGTGAATAGGCTGCCAAGGGAAGGTGCAGACCAGCAACAGCTTTCAGGGCTAGCACCTTCCTTGTGGGAGAATGAGCCGGATTTTTGCCTTATCGGAGAGGGGCTCTGCAGAGGAAAAGCATCATGAGCTGTATCGTCTGTGGGAAAGCACAGATCCGCAGGGCTGTTGTGCTGTGAATAGGCTGCACGGGGAAGGTGCAGACCAGCAACAGCTTTCAGGGCTAGCATCTTCCTTGTGGGAGAAGGAGCCAGACGTTTGCCTTTTCGGATAGGGGCTCTGCAGAGGAAAAGCAGCAGGAGCAGTATCGTCTCTGGGAAAGCACAGATCCGCAGGGCTGTTGTGCTGTGAATAGGCTGCCAAGGGAAGGTGCAGACCAGCAACAGCTTTCAGGCTTAGCACCTTCCTTGTGGGAGAAGGAGCCGGACGTTTGCCTTTTCCGAAAGGGGCTCTGCAGAGGAATAGACTCATGAGCTGTATCGTCTCTGGGAAAGCACAGATCCGCAGGGCTGTTGTGCTGTGAACAGGCTGCCAAGGGAAGGTGCAGACCAGCAACAGCTTTCAGGGCTACCGCCTTCCTTGTGGGAGAAGGAGACGAATTTTTGCCTTATCCGAGAGGGGCTCTGCAGAGGAAAAGCAGCAGGAGCTGTATCGTTTGTGTGAAAGCAGAGATCCGCAGGGCTGTTGTGCTGTGAATAGGCTGCACGGGGAAGGTGCAGACCAGCAACAGCTTTCAGGGCTAGCACCTTCCTTGTGGGAGAAGGAGCCGGACGTTTGCCTTTTCGGAGAGGAACTCTGCAGAGGAGAAGCAGCAGGAGCTGTATCGTCTGTGGGAAAGCACAGATCCACAGGGCTGTTGTGCTGTGAATAGGCTGCCAAGGGAAGGTGCAGACCAGCAACAGCTTTCAGGCTTAGCACCTTCCTTGTGGGAGAAGGAGCCGGATTTTTTGCATTATCGGAGAGGGGCTCTGCAGAGGAAAAGCAGCAGAAGATGTATCGCCTGTGGGAAAGCACAGATCCGCAGGGCTGTTGTGCTGTGAATAGGCTGCCAAGGGAAGGTGCAGACCAGCAACAGCTTTCAGGGCTAGCACCTTCCTTGTGGGAGAAGGAGCCGGACGTTTGCCTTTTCGGAGAGGAACTCTGCAGAGGAGAAGCAGCAGGAGATGTATCGTCTGTGGGAAAGCACAGATCCGCAGGGCTGTTGTGCTGTGAATAGGCTGCCAAGGGAAGGTGCAGACCAGCAACAGCTTTCAGGCTTAGCACCTTCCTTGTGGGAGAAGGAGCCGGACGTTTGCCTTTTACGAAAGGGGCTTTGCAGAGCAATAGACTCATGAGCTGTATCGTCTCTGGGAAAGCACAGATCCGCAGGGCTGTTGTGCTGTGAATAGGCTGCCAAGGGAAGGTGCAGACCAGCAACAGCTTTCAGGCTTAGCACCTTCCTTGTGGGAGAATGAGCTGAATTTTTGCCTTATCCGAGAGGGGCTCTGCAGAGGAAAAGCAGCAGGAGCTGTATCGTCTGTGGGAAAGCACAGATCCACCGGGCTGTTGTGCTGTGAATAGGCTGCCAAGGGAAGGTGCAGACCAGCAACAGCTTTCAGGGCTAGCACCTTCCTTGTGGGAGAAGGAACCGGACGTTTGCCTTTTCCGAAAGGGGCTCTGCAGAGGAAAAGCAGCAGGAGCAGTATCGTCTCTGGGAAAGCACAGATCCGCAGGGCTGTTGTGCTGTGAATAGGCTGCCAAGGGAAGGTGCAGACCAACAACAGCTTTCAGGGCTAGCACCTTCCTTGTGGGAGAAGGATCCGGATTTTTGCCTTATCGGAGAGGGGCTCTGCAGAGGAAAAGCATCATGAGCTGTATCGTCTGTGGGAAAGCACAGATCCGCAGGGCTGTTGTGCTGTGAATAGGCTGCACGGGGAAGGTGCAGACCAGCAACAGCTTTCAGGGCTAGCACCTTCCTTGTGGGAGAAGGAGCCGGACGTTTGCCTTTTCGGATAGGGGCTCTGCAGAGGAAAAGTAGCAGGAGCTGTACCGTCTCTGGGAAAGCACAGATCCGCCGGGCTGTTGTGCTGTGAATAGGCTGCCAAGGGAAGGTGCAGACCAGCAATAGCTTTCAGGGCTAGCACCTTCCTTGTGGGAGAAGGAGCCGGACGTTTGCCTTTTCCGAAAGGGGCTCTGCAGAGGAAAAGCAACAGGAGCAGTATCGTCTGTGGGAAAGCACAGATCCGCAGGGCTGTTGTGCTGTGAATAGGCTGCCAAGGGAAGGTGCAGACCAGCAATAGCTTTCAGGGCTACCGTCTTCCTTGTGGGAGAAGGAGCTGAATTTTTGCCTTATCCGAGAGGGGCTCTGCAGAGGAAAAGCAGCATGAGCTGTATCGTCTGTGGGAAAGCACAGATCCGCAGGGCTGTTGTGCTGTGAATAGGCTGCCAAGGGAAGGTGCAGACCAGCAACAGCTTTCAGGCTTAGCACCTTCCTTGTGGGAGAAGGAGCCGGACGTTTGCCTTTTCCGAAAGGGGCTCTGCAGAGGAAAAGCAGCAGAAGATGTATCGTCTGTGGGAAAGCACAGATCCGCAGGGCTGTTGTGCTGTGAACAGGCTGCCAAGGGAAGGTGCAGACCAGTAACAGCTTTCAGGGCTACCGCCTTCCTTGTGGGAGAAGGAGACGAATTTTTGCCTTATCCGAGAGGGGCTCTGCAGAGGAAAAGCAGCATGAGCTGTATCGTCTGTGTGAAAGCAGAGATCCGCAGGGCTGTTGTGCTGTGAATAGGCTGCACGGGGAAGGTGCAGACCAGCAACAGCTTTCAGGGCTAGCACCTTCCTTGTGGGAGAAGGAGCCGGACGTTTGCCTTTTCGGAGAGGAACTCTGCAGAGGAGAAGCAGCAGGAGATGTATCGTCTCTGGGAAAGCACAGATCCGCCGGGCTGTTGTGCTGTGAATAGGCTGCCAAGGGAAGGTGCAGACCAACAACAGCTTTCAGGGCTAGCACCTTCCTTGTGGGAGAAGGAGCCGGACGTTTGCCTTTTCGGAGAGGAACTCTGCAGAGGAGAAGCAGCAGGAGATGTATCGCCTGTGGGAAAGCACAGATCCGCAGGGCTGTTGTGCTGTGAACAGGCTGCCAAGGGAAGGTGCAGACCAGCAACAGCTTTCAGGGCTACCGCCTTCCTTGTGGGAGAAGGAGCCGGATGTTTGCCTTATCGGAGAGGGGCTCTGCAGAGGAAAAGCATCATGAGCTGTATCGTCTGTGGGAAAGCACAGATCCGCAGGGCTGTTGTGCTGTGAATAGGCTGCCAAGGGAAGGTGCAGACCAGCAACAGCTTTCAGGGCTAGCACCTTCCTTGTGGGAGAAGGAGCTCGATTTTTGCCTTATCGGAGAGGGGCTCTGCAGAGGAAAAGCATCAGGAGCTGTATCGTCTCTGGGAAAGCACAGATCCGCAGGGCTGTTGTGCTGTGAATAGGCTGCCAAGGGAAGGTGCAGACCAGCAACAGCTTTCAGGGCTAGCACCTTCCTTGTGGGAGAAGGAGCTCGATTTTTGCCTTATCGGAGAGGGGCTCTGCAGAGGAAAAGCATCAGGAGCTGTATCGTCTCTGGGAAAGCACAGATCCGCAGGGCTGTTGTGCTGTGAATAGGCTGCCAAGGGAAGGTGCAGACCAGCAACAGCTTTCAGGGCTAGCACCTTCCTTGTGGGAGAAGGAGCCGGACGTTTGCCTTTTCGGAGAGGAACTCTGCAGAGGAGAAGCAGCAGGAGATGTATCGTCTGTGGGAAAGCACAGATCCGCAGGGCTGTTGTGCTGTGAATAGGCTGCCAAGGGAAGGTGCAGACCAGCAATAGCTTTCAGGGCTACCGCCTTCCTTGTGGGAGAAGGAGCTGAATTTTTGCCTTATCCGAGAGGGGCTCTGCAGAGGAATAGACGCATGAGCTGTATCATCTGTGGGAAAGCACAGATCCGCAGGGCTGTTGTGCTGTGAATAGGCTGCCAAGGGAAGGTGCAGACCAGCAACAGCTTTCAGGCTTAGCACCTTCCTTGTGGGAGAAGGAGCTGAATTTTTGCCTTATCCGAGAGGGGCTCTGCAGAGGAATAGACTCATGAGCTGTATCGCCTGTGGGAAAGCACAGATCCGCAGGGCTGTTGTGCTGTGAATAGGCTGCCAAGGGAAGGTGCAGACCAGTAACAGCTTTCAGGCTTAGCACCTTCCTTGTGGGAGAATGAGCCGGATTTTTGCCTTATCGGAGAGGGGCTCTGCAGAGGAAAAGCATCATGAGCTGTATCGTCTGTGGGAAAGCACAGATCCGCAGGGCTGTTGTGCTGTGAATAGGCTGCACGGGGAAGGTGCAGACCAGCAACAGCTTTCAGGCTTAGCACCTTCCTTGTGGGAGAAGGAGCCAGACGTTTGCCTTTTCGGATAGGGGCTCTGCAGAGGAAAAGCAGCAGGAGATGTATCGTCTGTGGGAAAGCACAGATCCGCAGGGCTGTTGTGCTGTGAATAGGCTGCCAAGGGAAGGTGCAGACCAGCAATAGCTTTCAGGGCTAGCACCTTCCTTGTGGGAGAAGGAGCCGGACGTTTGCCTTTTCCGAAAGGGGCTCTGCAGAGGAAAAGCAGCAGGAGCAGTATCGTCTCTGGGAAAGCACAGATCCGCAGGGCTGTTGTGCTGTGAATAGGCTGCCAAGGGAAGGTGCAGACCAGCAATAGCTTTCAGGGCTACCGCCTTCCTTGTGGGAGAAGGAGCTGAATTTTTGCCTTATCCGAGAGGGGCTCTGCAGAGGAAAAGCAGCATGAGCTGTATCGTCTGTGGGAAAGCACAGATCTGCAGGGCTGTTGTGCTGTGAATAGGCTGCCAAGGGAAGGTGCAGACCAGCAACAGCTTTCAGGGCTAGCACCTTCCTTGTGGGAGAAGGAGCCGGACGTTTGCCTTTTCCGAAAGGGGCTCTGCAGAGGAATAGACTCATGAGCTGTATCGTCTCTGGGAAAGCACAGATCCGCAGGGCTGTTGTGCTGTGAACAGGCTGCCAAGGGAAGGTGCAGACCAGCAAGAGCTTTCAGGGCTACCGCCTTCCTTGTGGGAGAAGGAGACGAATTTTTGCCTTATCCGAGAGGGGCTCTGCAGAGGAAAAGCAGCAGGAGCTGTATCGTCTGTGGGAAAGCACAGATCCGCAGGGCTGTTGTGCTGTGAATAGGCTGCCAAGGGAAGGTGCAGACCAGCAAGAGCTTTCAGGGCTACCGCCTTCCTTGTGGGAGAAGGAGCTGAATTTTTGCCTTATCCGAGAGGGGCTCTGCAGAGGAAAAGCAGCAGGAGCTGTATCGTCTGTGGGAAAGCACAGATCCGCAGGGCTGTTGTGCTGTGAATAGGCTGCCAAGGGAAGGTGCAGACCAGCAACAGCTTTCAGGGCTACCGCCTTCCTTGTGGGAGAAGGAGCTGAATTTTTGCCTTATCCGAGAGGGGCTCTGCAGAGGAATAGACTCATGAGCTGTATCGCCTGTGGGAAAGCACAGATCCGCAGGGCTGTTGTGCTGTGAATAGGCTGCCAAGGGAAGGTGCAGACCAGCAACAGCTTTCAGGCTTAGCACCTTCCTTGTGGGAGAAGGAGCCGGACGTTTGCCTTTTCGGAGAGGAACTCTGCAGAGGAGAAGCAGCAGGAGCAGTATCGTCTCTGGGAAAGCACAGATCCGCAGGGCTGTTGTGCTGTGAATAGGCTGCCAAGGGAAGGTGCAGACCAGCAACAGCTTTCAGGCTTAGCACCTTCCTTGTGGGAGAAGGAGCCGGACGTTTGCCTTTTACGAAAGGGGCTCTGCAGAGGAAAAGCATCATGAGCTGTATCGCCTGTGGGAAAGCACAGATCCGCAGGGCTGTTGTGCTGTGAATAGGCTGCCAAGGAAAGGTGCAGACCAGCAACAGCTTTCAGGCTTAGCACCTTCCTTGTGGGAGAAGGAGCCGGACGTTAGCCTTTTACGAAAGGGGCTTTGCAGAGCAATAGACTCATGAGCTGTATCGTCTCTGGGAAAGCACAGATCCGCAGGGCTGTTGTGCTGTGAATAGGCTGCCAAGGGAAGGTGCAGACCAGCAACAGCTTTCAGGCTTAGCACCTTCCTTGTGGGAGAAGGAGCCGGACGTTTGCCTTATCGGAGAGGGGCTCTGCAGAGGAAAAGCAGCAGGAGCTGTATCGTCTGTGGGAAAGCACAGATCCGCCGGGCTGTTGTGCTGTGAATAGGCTGCCAAGGGAAGGTGCAGACCAGCAATAGCTTTCAGGGCTAGCACCTTCCTTGTGGGAGAAGGAACCGGACGTTTGCCTTTTCCGAAAGGGGCTCTGCAGAGGAAAAGCAGCAGGAGCAGTATCGTCTCTGGGAAAGCACAGATCCGCAGGGCTGTTGTGCTGTGAATAGGCTGCCAAGGGAAGGTGCAGACCAGCAACAGCTTTCAGGGCTAGCACCTTCCTTGTGGGAGAAGGATCCGGATTTTTGCCTTATCGGAGAGGGGCTCTGCAGAGGAAAAGCATCATGAGCTGTATCGTCTGTGGGAAAGCACAGATCCACAGGGCTGTTGTGCTGTGAATAGGCTGCACGGGGAAGGTGCAGACCAGCAACAGCTTTCAGGGCTAGCACCTTCCTTGTGGGAGAAGGAGCCGGACGTTTGCCTTTTCGGATAGGGGCTCTGCAGAGGAAAAGCAGCAGGAGCTGTACCGTCTGTGGGAAAGCACAGATCCGCAGGGCTGTTGTGCTGTGAATAGGCTGCCAAGGGAAGGTGCAGACCAGCAATAGCTTTCAGGGCTACAGTCTTCCTTGTGGGAGAAGGAGCTGAATTTTTGCCTTATCCGAGAGGGGCTCTGCAGAGGAAAAGCAGCATGAGCTGTATCGTCTGTGGGAAAGCACAGATCCGCAGGGCTGTTGTGCTGTGAATAGGCTGCCAAGGGAAGGTGCAGACCAGCAACAGCTTTCAGGCTTAGCACCTTCCTTGTGGGAGAAGGAGCCGGACGTTTGCCTTTTCCGAAAGGGGCTCTGCAGAGGAAAAGCAGCAGAAGATGTATCGCCTGTGGGAAAGCACAGATCCGCAGGGCTGTTGTGCTGTGAACAGGCTGCCAAGGGAAGGTGCAGACCAGCAACAGCTTTCAGGGCTACCGCCTTCCTTGTGGGAGAAGGAGACGAATTTTTGCCTTATCCGAGAGGGGCTCTGCAGAGGAAAAGCAGCATGAGCTGTATCGTCTGTGTGAAAGCAGAGATCCGCAGGGCTGTTGTGCTGTGAATAGGCTGCACGGGGAAGGTGCAGACCAGCAACAGCTTTCAGGGCTAGCACCTTCCTTGTGGGAGAAGGAGCCGGACGTTTGCCTTTTCCGAAAGGGGCTCTGCAGAGGAGAAGCAGCAGGAGATGTATCGTCTCTGGGAAAGCACAGATCCGCCGGGCTGTTGTGCTGTGAATAGGCTGCCAAGGGAAGGTGCAGACCAGCAATAGCTTTCAGGGCTAGCACCTTCCTTGTGGGAGAAGGAGCCGGACGTTTGCCTTTTCGGAGAGGAACTCTGCAGAGGAGAAGCAGCAGGAGATGTATCGCCTGTGGGAAAGCACAGATCCGCAGGGCTGTTGTGCTGTGAATAGGCTGCCAAGGGAAGGTGCAGACCAGCAATAGCTTTCAGGGCTACCGCCTTCCTTGTGGGAGAAGGAGCTCGATTTTTGCCTTATCGGAGAGGGGCTCTGCAGAGGAGAAGCAGCAGGAGATGTATCATCTGTGGGAAAGCACAGATCCGCAGGGCTGTTGTGCTGTGAATAGGCTGCCAAGGGAAGGTGCAGACCAGCAACAGCTTTCAGGCTTAGCACCTTCCTTGTGGGAGAAGGAGCTGAATTTTTGCCTTATCCGAGAGGGGCTCTGCAGAGGAATAGACTCATGAGCTGTATCGCCTGTGGGAAAGCACAGATCCGCAGGGCTGTTGTGCTGTGAATAGGCTGCCAAGGGAAGGTGCAGACCAGCAACAGCTTTCAGGGCTAGCACCTTCCTTGTGGGAGAATGAGCCGGATTTTTGCCTTATCGGAGAGGGGCTCTGCAGAGGAAAAGCATCATGAGCTGTATCGTCTGTGGGAAAGCACAGATCCGCAGGGCTGTTGTGCTGTGAATAGGCTGCACGGGGAAGGTGCAGACCAGCAACAGCTTTCAGGGCTAGCATCTTCCTTGTGGGAGAAGGAGCCAGACGTTTGCCTTTTCGGATAGGGGCTCTGCAGAGGAAAAGCAGCAGGAGCAGTATCGTCTCTGGGAAAGCACAGATCCGCAGGGCTGTTGTGCTGTGAATAGGCTGCCAAGGGAAGGTGCAGACCAGCAACAGCTTTCAGGCTTAGCACCTTCCTTGTGGGAGAAGGAGCCGGACGTTTGCCTTTTCCGAAAGGGGCTCTGCAGAGGAATAGACTCATGAGCTGTATCGTCTCTGGGAAAGCACAGATCCGCAGGGCTGTTGTGCTGTGAACAGGCTGCCAAGGGAAGGTGCAGACCAGCAACAGCTTTCAGGGCTACCGCCTTCCTTGTGGGAGAAGGAGACGAATTTTTGCCTTATCCGAGAGGGGCTCTGCAGAGGAAAAGCAGCAGGAGCTGTATCGTCTGTGTGAAAGCAGAGATCCGCAGGGCTGTTGTGCTGTGAATAGGCTGCACGGGGAAGGTGCAGACCAGCAACAGCTTTCAGGGCTAGCACCTTCCTTGTGGGAGAAGGAGCCGGACGTTTGCCTTTTCGGAGAGGAACTCTGCAGAGGAGAAGCAGCAGGAGCTGTATCGTCTGTGGGAAAGCACAGATCCACAGGGCTGTTGTGCTGTGAATAGGCTGCCAAGGGAAGGTGCAGACCAGCAACAGCTTTCAGGCTTAGCACCTTCCTTGTGGGAGAAGGAGCCGGATTTTTTGCATTATCGGAGAGGGGCTCTGCAGAGGAAAAGCAGCAGAAGATGTATCGCCTGTGGGAAAGCACAGATCCGCAGGGCTGTTGTGCTGTGAATAGGCTGCCAAGGGAAGGTGCAGACCAGCAACAGCTTTCAGGGCTAGCACCTTCCTTGTGGGAGAAGGAGCCGGACGTTTGCCTTTTCGGAGAGGAACTCTGCAGAGGAGAAGCAGCAGGAGATGTATCGTCTGTGGGAAAGCACAGATCCGCAGGGCTGTTGTGCTGTGAATAGGCTGCCAAGGGAAGGTGCAGACCAGCAACAGCTTTCAGGCTTAGCACCTTCCTTGTGGGAGAAGGAGCCGGACGTTTGCCTTTTACGAAAGGGGCTTTGCAGAGCAATAGACTCATGAGCTGTATCGTCTCTGGGAAAGCACAGATCCGCAGGGCTGTTGTGCTGTGAATAGGCTGCCAAGGGAAGGTGCAGACCAGCAACAGCTTTCAGGCTTAGCACCTTCCTTGTGGGAGAATGAGCTGAATTTTTGCCTTATCCGAGAGGGGCTCTGCAGAGGAAAAGCAGCAGGAGCTGTATCGTCTGTGGGAAAGCACAGATCCACCGGGCTGTTGTGCTGTGAATAGGCTGCCAAGGGAAGGTGCAGACCAGCAACAGCTTTCAGGGCTAGCACCTTCCTTGTGGGAGAAGGAACCGGACGTTTGCCTTTTCCGAAAGGGGCTCTGCAGAGGAAAAGCAGCAGGAGCAGTATCGTCTCTGGGAAAGCACAGATCCGCAGGGCTGTTGTGCTGTGAATAGGCTGCCAAGGGAAGGTGCAGACCAGCAATAGCTTTCAGGGCTACCGTCTTCCTTGTGGGAGAAGGAGCTGAATTTTTGCCTTATCCGAGAGGGGCTCTGCAGAGGAAAAGCAGCATGAGCTGTATCGTCTGTGGGAAAGCACAGATCCGCAGGGCTGTTGTGCTGTGAATAGGCTGCCAAGGGAAGGTGCAGACCAGCAACAGCTTTCAGGCTTAGCACCTTCCTTGTGGGAGAAGGAGCCGGACGTTTGCCTTTTCCGAAAGGGGCTCTGCAGAGGAAAAGCAGCAGAAGATGTATCGCCTGTGGGAAAGCACAGATCCGCAGGGCTGTTGTGCTGTGAACAGGCTGCCAAGGGAAGGTGCAGACCAGTAACAGCTTTCAGGGCTACCGCCTTCCTTGTGGGAGAAGGAGACGAATTTTTGCCTTATCCGAGAGGGGCTCTGCAGAGGAAAAGCAGCATGAGCTGTATCGTCTGTGTGAAAGCAGAGATCCGCAGGGCTGTTGTGCTGTGAATAGGCTGCACGGGGAAGGTGCAGACCAGCAACAGCTTTCAGGGCTAGCACCTTCCTTGTGGGAGAAGGAGCCGGACGTTTGCCTTTTCGGAGAGGAACTCTGCAGAGGAGAAGCAGCAGGAGATGTATCGTCTCTGGGAAAGCACAGATCCGCCGGGCTGTTGTGCTGTGAATAGGCTGCCAAGGGAAGGTGCAGACCAACAACAGCTTTCAGGGCTAGCACCTTCCTTGTGGGAGAAGGAGCCGGACGTTTGCCTTTTCGGAGAGGAACTCTGCAGAGGAGAAGCAGCAGGAGATGTATCGCCTGTGGGAAAGCACAGATCCGCAGGGCTGTTGTGCTGTGAACAGGCTGCCAAGGGAAGGTGCAGACCAGCAACAGCTTTCAGGGCTACCGCCTTCCTTGTGGGAGAAGGAGCCGGATGTTTGCCTTATCGGAGAGGGGCTCTGCAGAGGAAAAGCATCATGAGCTGTATCGTCTGTGGGAAAGCACAGATCCGCAGGGCTGTTGTGCTGTGAATAGGCTGCCAAGGGAAGGTGCAGACCAGCAACAGCTTTCAGGGCTAGCACCTTCCTTGTGGGAGAAGGAGCTCGATTTTTGCCTTATCGGAGAGGGGCTCTGCAGAGGAAAAGCATCAGGAGCTGTATCGTCTCTGGGAAAGCACAGATCCGCAGGGCTGTTGTGCTGTGAATAGGCTGCCAAGGGAAGGTGCAGACCAGCAACAGCTTTCAGGGCTAGCACCTTCCTTGTGGGAGAAGGAGCTCGATTTTTGCCTTATCGGAGAGGGGCTCTGCAGAGGAAAAGCATCAGGAGCTGTATCGTCTCTGGGAAAGCACAGATCCGCAGGGCTGTTGTGCTGTGAATAGGCTGCCAAGGGAAGGTGCAGACCAGCAACAGCTTTCAGGGCTAGCACCTTCCTTGTGGGAGAAGGAGCCGGACGTTTGCCTTTTCGGAGAGGAACTCTGCAGAGGAGAAGCAGCAGGAGATGTATCGTCTGTGGGAAAGCACAGATCCGCAGGGCTGTTGTGCTGTGAATAGGCTGCCAAGGGAAGGTGCAGACCAGCAATAGCTTTCAGGGCTACCGCCTTCCTTGTGGGAGAAGGAGCTGAATTTTTGCCTTATCCGAGAGGGGCTCTGCAGAGGAATAGACGCATGAGCTGTATCATCTGTGGGAAAGCACAGATCCGCAGGGCTGTTGTGCTGTGAATAGGCTGCCAAGGGAAGGTGCAGACCAGCAACAGCTTTCAGGCTTAGCACCTTCCTTGTGGGAGAAGGAGCTGAATTTTTGCCTTATCCGAGAGGGGCTCTGCAGAGGAATAGACTCATGAGCTGTATCGCCTGTGGGAAAGCACAGATCCGCAGGGCTGTTGTGCTGTGAATAGGCTGCCAAGGGAAGGTGCAGACCAGTAACAGCTTTCAGGCTTAGCACCTTCCTTGTGGGAGAATGAGCCGGATTTTTGCCTTATCGGAGAGGGGCTCTGCAGAGGAAAAGCATCATGAGCTGTATCGTCTGTGGGAAAGCACAGATCCGCAGGGCTGTTGTGCTGTGAATAGGCTGCACGGGGAAGGTGCAGACCAGCAACAGCTTTCAGGCTTAGCACCTTCCTTGTGGGAGAAGGAGCCAGACGTTTGCCTTTTCGGATAGGGGCTCTGCAGAGGAAAAGCAGCAGGAGATGTATCGTCTGTGGGAAAGCACAGATCCGCAGGGCTGTTGTGCTGTGAATAGGCTGCCAAGGGAAGGTGCAGACCAGCAATAGCTTTCAGGGCTAGCACCTTCCTTGTGGGAGAAGGAGCCGGACGTTTGCCTTTTCCGAAAGGGGCTCTGCAGAGGAAAAGCAGCAGGAGCAGTATCGTCTCTGGGAAAGCACAGATCCGCAGGGCTGTTGTGCTGTGAATAGGCTGCCAAGGGAAGGTGCAGACCAGCAATAGCTTTCAGGGCTACCGCCTTCCTTGTGGGAGAAGGAGCTGAATTTTTGCCTTATCCGAGAGGGGCTCTGCAGAGGAAAAGCAGCATGAGCTGTATCGTCTGTGGGAAAGCACAGATCTGCAGGGCTGTTGTGCTGTGAATAGGCTGCCAAGGGAAGGTGCAGACCAGCAACAGCTTTCAGGGCTAGCACCTTCCTTGTGGGAGAAGGAGCCGGACGTTTGCCTTTTCCGAAAGGGGCTCTGCAGAGGAATAGACTCATGAGCTGTATCGTCTCTGGGAAAGCACAGATCCGCAGGGCTGTTGTGCTGTGAACAGGCTGCCAAGGGAAGGTGCAGACCAGCAAGAGCTTTCAGGGCTACCGCCTTCCTTGTGGGAGAAGGAGACGAATTTTTGCCTTATCCGAGAGGGGCTCTGCAGAGGAAAAGCAGCAGGAGCTGTATCGTCTGTGGGAAAGCACAGATCCGCAGGGCTGTTGTGCTGTGAATAGGCTGCCAAGGGAAGGTGCAGACCAGCAAGAGCTTTCAGGGCTACCGCCTTCCTTGTGGGAGAAGGAGCTGAATTTTTGCCTTATCCGAGAGGGGCTCTGCAGAGGAAAAGCAGCAGGAGCTGTATCGTCTGTGGGAAAGCACAGATCCGCAGGGCTGTTGTGCTGTGAATAGGCTGCCAAGGGAAGGTGCAGACCAGCAACAGCTTTCAGGGCTACCGCCTTCCTTGTGGGAGAAGGAGCTGAATTTTTGCCTTATCCGAGAGGGGCTCTGCAGAGGAATAGACTCATGAGCTGTATCGCCTGTGGGAAAGCACAGATCCGCAGGGCTGTTGTGCTGTGAATAGGCTGCCAAGGGAAGGTGCAGACCAGCAACAGCTTTCAGGCTTAGCACCTTCCTTGTGGGAGAAGGAGCCGGACGTTTGCCTTTTCGGAGAGGAACTCTGCAGAGGAGAAGCAGCAGGAGCAGTATCGTCTCTGGGAAAGCACAGATCCGCAGGGCTGTTGTGCTGTGAATAGGCTGCCAAGGGAAGGTGCAGACCAGCAACAGCTTTCAGGCTTAGCACCTTCCTTGTGGGAGAAGGAGCCGGACGTTTGCCTTTTACGAAAGGGGCTCTGCAGAGGAAAAGCATCATGAGCTGTATCGCCTGTGGGAAAGCACAGATCCGCAGGGCTGTTGTGCTGTGAATAGGCTGCCAAGGAAAGGTGCAGACCAGCAACAGCTTTCAGGCTTAGCACCTTCCTTGTGGGAGAAGGAGCCGGACGTTAGCCTTTTACGAAAGGGGCTTTGCAGAGCAATAGACTCATGAGCTGTATCGTCTCTGGGAAAGCACAGATCCGCAGGGCTGTTGTGCTGTGAATAGGCTGCCAAGGGAAGGTGCAGACCAGCAACAGCTTTCAGGCTTAGCACCTTCCTTGTGGGAGAAGGAGCCGGACGTTTGCCTTATCGGAGAGGGGCTCTGCAGAGGAAAAGCAGCAGGAGCTGTATCGTCTGTGGGAAAGCACAGATCCGCCGGGCTGTTGTGCTGTGAATAGGCTGCCAAGGGAAGGTGCAGACCAGCAATAGCTTTCAGGGCTAGCACCTTCCTTGTGGGAGAAGGAACCGGACGTTTGCCTTTTCCGAAAGGGGCTCTGCAGAGGAAAAGCAGCAGGAGCAGTATCGTCTCTGGGAAAGCACAGATCCGCAGGGCTGTTGTGCTGTGAATAGGCTGCCAAGGGAAGGTGCAGACCAGCAACAGCTTTCAGGGCTAGCACCTTCCTTGTGGGAGAAGGATCCGGATTTTTGCCTTATCGGAGAGGGGCTCTGCAGAGGAAAAGCATCATGAGCTGTATCGTCTGTGGGAAAGCACAGATCCACAGGGCTGTTGTGCTGTGAATAGGCTGCACGGGGAAGGTGCAGACCAGCAACAGCTTTCAGGGCTAGCACCTTCCTTGTGGGAGAAGGAGCCGGACGTTTGCCTTTTCGGATAGGGGCTCTGCAGAGGAAAAGCAGCAGGAGCTGTACCGTCTGTGGGAAAGCACAGATCCGCAGGGCTGTTGTGCTGTGAATAGGCTGCCAAGGGAAGGTGCAGACCAGCAATAGCTTTCAGGGCTACAGTCTTCCTTGTGGGAGAAGGAGCTGAATTTTTGCCTTATCCGAGAGGGGCTCTGCAGAGGAAAAGCAGCATGAGCTGTATCGTCTGTGGGAAAGCACAGATCCGCAGGGCTGTTGTGCTGTGAATAGGCTGCCAAGGGAAGGTGCAGACCAGCAACAGCTTTCAGGCTTAGCACCTTCCTTGTGGGAGAAGGAGCCGGACGTTTGCCTTTTCCGAAAGGGGCTCTGCAGAGGAAAAGCAGCAGAAGATGTATCGCCTGTGGGAAAGCACAGATCCGCAGGGCTGTTGTGCTGTGAACAGGCTGCCAAGGGAAGGTGCAGACCAGCAACAGCTTTCAGGGCTACCGCCTTCCTTGTGGGAGAAGGAGACGAATTTTTGCCTTATCCGAGAGGGGCTCTGCAGAGGAAAAGCAGCATGAGCTGTATCGTCTGTGTGAAAGCAGAGATCCGCAGGGCTGTTGTGCTGTGAATAGGCTGCACGGGGAAGGTGCAGACCAGCAACAGCTTTCAGGGCTAGCACCTTCCTTGTGGGAGAAGGAGCCGGACGTTTGCCTTTTCCGAAAGGGGCTCTGCAGAGGAGAAGCAGCAGGAGATGTATCGTCTCTGGGAAAGCACAGATCCGCCGGGCTGTTGTGCTGTGAATAGGCTGCCAAGGGAAGGTGCAGACCAGCAATAGCTTTCAGGGCTAGCACCTTCCTTGTGGGAGAAGGAGCCGGACGTTTGCCTTTTCGGAGAGGAACTCTGCAGAGGAGAAGCAGCAGGAGATGTATCGCCTGTGGGAAAGCACAGATCCGCAGGGCTGTTGTGCTGTGAACAGGCTGCCAAGGGAAGGTGCAGACCAGCAACAGCTTTCAGGGCTACCGCCTTCCTTGTGGGAGAAGGAGCCGGATGTTTGCCTTATCGGAGAGGGGCTCTGCAGAGGAAAAGCAGCAGGAGATGTATCGCCTGTGTGAAAGCAGAGATCCGCAGGGCTGTTGTGCTGTGAATAGGCTGCCAAGGGAAGGTGCAGACCAGCAACAGCTTTCAGGGCTAGCACCTTCCTTGTGGGAGAAGGAGCTCGATTTTTGCCTTATCGGAGAGGGGCTCTGCAGAGGAAAAGCATCAGGAGCTGTATCGTCTCTGGGAAAGCACAGATCCGCAGGGCTGTTGTGCTGTGAATAGGCTGCCAAGGGAAGGTGCAGACCAGCAACAGCTTTCAGGGCTACCGCCTTCCTTGTGGGAGAAGGAGCGGACGTTTGCCTTTTCCGAAAGGGGCTCTGCAGAGAAAAAGCAGCAGGAGATGTATCGTCTGTGGGAAAGCACAGATCCGCAGGGCTGTTGTGCTGTGAATAGGCTGCCAAGGGAAGGTGCAGACCAGCAAGAGCTTTCAGGCTTAGAACCTTCCTTGTGGGAGAAGGAGCTGAATTTTTGCCTTATCCGAGAGGGGCTCTGCAGAGGAAAAGCAGCAGGAGCTGTATCGTCTGTGGGAAAGCACAGATCCGCAGGGCTGTTGTGCTGTGAATAGGCTGCCAAGGAAAGGTGCAGACCAGCAACAGCTTTCAGGGCTACCGCCTTCCTTGTGGGAGAAGGAGCCGGATGTTTGCCTCATCGGAGAGGGGCTCTGCAGAGGAAAAGCAGCAGAAGATGTATCGTCTGTGGGAAAGCACAGATCCGCAGGGCTGTTGTGCTGTGAATAGGCTGCCAAGGGAAGGTGCAGACCAGCAACAGCTTTCAGGGCTAGCACCTTCCTTGTGGGAGAAGGAGCTCGATTTTTGCCTTATCGGAGAGGGGCTCTGCAGAGGAAAAGCATCAGGAGCTGTATCGTCTCTGGGAAAGCACAGATCCGCAGGGCTGTTGTGCTGTGAATAGGCTGCCAAGGGAAGGTGCAGACCAGCAACAGCTTTCAGGGCTAGCACCTTCCTTGTGGGAGAAGGAGCCGGACGTTCGCCTTTTCGGAGAGGAACTCTGCAGAGGAGAAGCAGCAGGAGATGTATCGTCTGTGGGAAAGCACAGATCCGCAGGGCTGTTGTGCTGTGAATAGGCTGCCAAGGGAAGGTGCAGACCAGCAACAGCTTTCAGGGCTACCGCCTTCCTTGTGGGAGAAGGAGCTGAATTTTTGCCTTATCCGAGAGGGGCTCTGCAGAGGAATAGACTCATGAGCTGTATCGTCTGTGGGAAAGCACAGATCCGCAGGGCTGTTGTGCTGTGAATAGGCTGCCAAGGGAAGGTGCAGACCAGTAACAGCTTTCAGGCTTAGCACCTTCCTTGTGGGAGAATGAGCCGGATTTTTGCCTTATCGGAGAGGGGCTCTGCAGAGGAAAAGCATCATGAGCTGTATCGTCTGTGGGAAAGCACAGATCCGCAGGGCTGTTGTGCTGTGAATAGGCTGCACGGGGAAGGTGCAGACCAGCAACAGCTTTCAGGGCTAGCACCTTCCTTGTGGGAGAAGGAGCCAGACGTTTGCCTTTTCGGATAGGGGCTCTGCAGAGGAAAAGCAGCAGGAGATGTATCGTCTGTGGGAAAGCACAGATCCGCAGGGCTGTTGTGCTGTGAATAGGCTGCCAAGGGAAGGTGCAGACCAGCAACAGCTTTCAGGCTTAGCACCTTCCTTGTGGGAGAAGGAGCCGGACGTTTGCCTTTTCCGAAAGGGGCTCTGCAGAGGAATAGACTCATGAGCTGTATCGTCTCTGGGAAAGCACAGATCCGCAGGGCTGTTGTGCTGTGAATAGGCTGCCAAGGGAAGGTGCAGACCAGCAACAGCTTTCAGGCTTAGCACCTTCCTTGTGGGAGGAGGAGCCGGACGTTTGCCTTTTCCGAAAGGGGCTTTGCAGATTAATAGACTCATGAGCTGTATCGTCTCTGGGAAAGCACAGATCCGCAGGGCTGTTGTGCTGTGAATAGGCTGCCAAGGGAAGGTGCAGACCAGCAACAGCTTTCAGGGCTACCGCCTTCCTTGTGGGAGAAGGAGACGAATTTTTGCCTTATCCGAGAGGGGCTCTGCAGAGGAAAAGCAGCAGGAGCTGTATAGCCTGTGGGAAAGCACAGATCCGCAGGGCTGTTGTGCTGTGAACAGGCTGCCAAGAGAAGGTGCAGACCAGCAATAGCTTTCAGGGCTAGCACCTTCCTTGTGGCAGAAGGAGCCGGACGTTTGCCTTATCGGAGAGGGGCTCTGCAGAGGAAAAGCATCATGAGCTGTATCGTCCCTGGGAAAGCACAGATCCGCAGGGCTGTTGTGCTGTGAATAGGCTGCCAAGGGAAGGTGCAGACCAGCAACAGCTTTCAGGGCTACCGCCTTCCTTGTGGGAGAAGGAGCTGAATTTTTGCCTTATCGGAGAGGGGCTCTGCAGAGGAAAAGCAGCAGGAGCAGTATCGTCTCTGGGAAAGCACAGATCCGCAGGGCTGTTGTGCTGTGAATAGGCTGCCAAGGGAAGGTGCAGACCAGCAACAGCTTTCAGGCTTAGCACCTTCCTTGTGGGAGAAGGAGCCGGACGTTTGCCTTTTCCGAAAGGGGCTCTGCAGAGGAAAAGCAGCAGGAGATGTATCGTCTGTGGGAAAGCACAGATCCGCAGGGCTGTTGTGCTGTGAATAGGCTGCCAAGGGAAGGTGCAGACCAGCAACAGCTTTCAGGCTTAGCACCTTCCTTGTGGGAGAAGGAGCCGGACGTTTGCCTTTTCCGAAAGGGGCTCTGCAGAGGAATAGACTCATGAGCTGTATCGTCTCTGGGAAAGCACAGATCCGCAGGGCTGTTGTGCTGTGAATAGGCTGCCAAGGGAAGGTGCAGACCAGCAATAGCTTTCAGGGCTAGCACCTTCCTTGTGGGAGAAGGAGCCGGATGTTTGCCTTTTCCGAAAGGGGCTCTGCAGAGGAAAAGCAGCAGGAGCAGTATCGTCTGTGGGAAAGCGCAGATCCGCAGGGCTGTTGTGCTGTGAATAGGCTGCCAAGGGAAGGTGCAGACCAACAACAGCTTTCAGGGCTAGCACCTTCCTTGTGGGAGAAGGAGCCGGACGTTTGCCTTTTCGGAGAGGAACTCTGCAGAGGAGAAGCAGCAGGAGATGTATCGTCTCTGGGAAAGCACAGATCCGCAGGGCTGTTGTGCTGTGAATAGGCTGCCAAGGGAAGGTGCAGACCAGCAATAGCTTTCAGGGCTACCGCCTTCCTTGTGGGAGAAGGAGCTGAATTTTTGCCTTATCGGAGAGGGGCTCTGCAGAGGAAAAGCAGCAGGAGATGTATCGTCTGTGGGAAAGCACAGATCCGCAGGGCTGTTGTGCTGTGAATAGGCTGCCAAGGGAAGGTGCAGACCAGCAACAGCTTTCAGGCTTAGCACCTTCCTTGTGGGAGAAGGAGCCGGACGTTTGCCTTTTCCGAAAGGGGCTCTGCAGAGGAATAGACTCATGAGCTGTATCGTCTCTGGGAAAGCACAGATCCGCAGGGCTGTTGTGCTGTGAATAGGCTGCCAAGGGAAGGTGCAGACCAGCAACAGCTTTCAGGCTTAGCACCTTCCTTGTGGGAGAAGGAGCCGGACGTTTGCCTTTTCCGAAAGGGGCTCTGCAGAGGAATAGACTCATGAGCTGTATCGTCTCTGGGAAAGCACAGATCCGCAGGGCTGTTGTGCTGTGAATAGGCTGCCAAGGGAAGGTGCAGACCAGCAACAGCTTTCAGGGCTAGCACCTTCCTTGTGGGAGAAGGAGCCGGATTTTTGCCTTATCGGAGAGGGGCTCTGCAGAGGAAAAGCAGCAGGAGCTGTATCGTCTGTGGGAAAGCACAGATCCGCAGGGCTGTTGTGCTGTGAATAGGCTGCCAAGGGAAGGTGCAGACCAGCAACAGCTTTCAGGCTTAGCACCTTCCTTGTGGGAGAAGGAGCCGGACGTTTGCCTTTTCTGAAAGGGGCTCTGCAGAGGAATAGACTCATGAGCTGTATCGTCTGTGGGAAAGCACAGATCCGCAGGGCTGTTGTGCTGTGAATAGGCTGCCAAGGGAAGGTGCAGACCAGCAATAGCTTTCAGGGCTAGCACCTTCCTTGTGGGAGAAGGAGCCGGATGTTTGCCTTATCGGAGAGGGGCTCTGCAGAGGAAAAGCATCATGAGCTGTATCGTCTGTGGGAAAGCAGAGATCCGCAGGGCTGTTGTGCTGTGAATAGGCTGCACGGGGAAGGTGCAGACCAGCAACAGCTTTCAGGGCTAGCACCTTCCTTGTGGGAGAAGGAGCCGGATTTTTGCCTTATCGGAGAGGGGCTCTGCAGAGGAAAAGCAGCAGGAGCTGTATCGTCTGTGGGAAAGCACAGATCCGCAGGGCTGTTGTGCTGTGAATAGGCTGCACGGGGAAGGTGCAGACCAGCAACAGCTTTCAGGGCTAGCACCTTCCTTGTGGGAGAAGGAGCCGGACGTTTGCCTTTTCGGAGAGGAACTCTGCAGAGGAGAAGCAGCAGGAGATGTATCGTCTGTGGGAAAGCACAGATCCGCAGGGCTGTTGTGCTGTGAATAGGCTGCCAAGGGAAGGTGCAGACCAGCAACAGCTTTTTGGCTACCGCCTTCCTTGTGGGAGAAGGAGCCGGACGTTTGCCTTATCGGAGAGGGGCTCTGCAGAGGAAAAGCAGCAGGAGCTGTATCGTCTGTGGGAAAGCACAGATCCGCAGGGCTGTTGTGCTGTGAATAGGCTGCCAAGGGAAGGTGCAGACCAGCAATAGCTTTCAGGGCTAGCACCTTCCTTGTGGGAGAAGGAGCCGGACGTTTGCCTTTTCCGAAAGGGGCTCTGCAGAGGAAAAGCAGCAGGAGCAGTATCGTCTCTGGGAAAGCACAGATCCGCAGGGCTGTTGTGCTGTGAATAGGCTGCCAAGGGAAGGTGCAGACCAGCAATAGCTTTCAGGGCTACCGCCTTCCTTGTGGGAGAAGGAGCTGAATTTTTGCCTTATCCGAGAGGGGCTCTGCAGAGGAAAAGCAGCATGAGCTGTATCGTCTGTGGGAAAGCACAGATCCGCAGGGCTGTTGTGCTGTGAATAGGCTGCACGGGGAAGGTGCAGACCAGCAACAGCTTTCAGGGCTAGCACCTTCCTTGTGGGAGAAGGAGCCGGATGTTTGCCTTATCGGATAGGGGCTCTGCAGAGGAAAAGCAGCAGGAGCTGTATCGTCTGTGGGAAAGCACAGATCCGCCGGGCTGTTGTGCTGTGAATAGGCTGCCAAGGGAAGGTGCAGACCAGCAACAGCTTTCAGGCTTAGCACCTTCCTTGTGGGAGAAGGAGCCGGACGTTTGCCTTTTCCGAAAGGGGCTCTGCAGAGGAATAGACTCATGAGCTGTATCGTCTCTGGGAAAGCACAGATCCGCAGGGCTGTTGTGCTGTGAATAGGCTGCCAAGGGAAGGTGCAGACCAGCAATAGCTTTCAGGGCTACCGCCTTCCTTGTGGGAGAAGGAGCTGAATTTTTGCCTTATCCGAGAGGGGCTCTGCAGAGGAAAAGCAGCATGAGCTGTATCGTCTCTGGGAAAGCACAGATCCGCAGGGCTGTTGTGCTGTGAATAGGCTGCCAAGGGAAGGTGCAGACCAGCAACAGCTTTCAGGGCTAGCACCTTCCTTGTGGGAGAAGGAGCCGGATTTTTGCCTTATCGGAGAGGGGCTCTGCAGAGGAAAAGCATCATGAGCTGTATCGTCTGTGGGAAAGCACAGATCCGCAGGGCTGTTGTGCTGTGAATAGGCTGCACGGGGAAGGTGCAGACCAGCAACAGCTTTCAGGGCTACCGCCTTCCTTGTGGGAGAAGGAGCCGGACGTTTGCCTTTTCGGATAGCGGCTCTGCAGAGGAAAAGCAGCAGGAGCTGTATCGTCTCTGGGAAAGCACAGATCCGCCGGGCTGTTGTGCTGTGAATAGGCTGCCAAGGGAAGGTGCAGACCAGCAACAGCTTTCAGGCTTAGCACGTTCCTTGTGGGAGAAGGAGCCGGACGTTTGCCTTTTCCGAAAGGGGCTCTGCAGAGGAATAGACTCATGAGCTGTATCGTCTCTGGGAAAGCACAGATCCGCAGGGCTGTTGTGCTGTGAATAGGCTGCCAAGGGAAGGTGCAGACCAGCAACAGCTTTCAGGGCTAGCACCTTCCTTGTGGGAGAAGGAGCCCGATTTTTGCCTTATCGGAGAGGGGCTCTGCAGAGGAAAAGCAGCAGGAGCTGTATCGTCTGTGGGAAAGCACAGATCCGCAGGGCTGTTGTGCTGTGAATAGGCTGCCAAGGGAAGGTGCAGACCAGCAACAGCTTTCAGGCTTAGCACCTTCCTTGTGGGAGAAGGAGCCGGACGTTTGCCTTTTCCGAAAGTGGCTCTGCAGAGGAATAGACTCATGAGCTGTATCGTCTCTGGGAAAGCACAGATCCGCAGGGCTGTTGTGCTGTGAATAGGCTGCCAAGGGAAGGTGCAGACCAGCAACAGCTTTCAGGGCTAGCACCTTCCTTGTGGGAGAAGGAGCCGGACGTTTGCCTTTTCCGAAAGGGGCTCTGCAGAGGAGTAGACTCATGAGCTGTATCGTCTCTGGGAAAGCACAGATCCGCAGGGCTGTTGTGCTGTGAATAGGCTGCCAAGGGAAGGTGCAGACCAGCAACAGCTTTCAGGCTTAGCACCTTCCTTGTGGGAGAAGGAGCTCGATTTTTGCCTTATCGGAGAGGGGCTCTGCAGAGGAAAAGCATCAGGAGCTGTATCGCCTGTGGGAAAGCACAGATCCGCAGGGCTGTTGTGCTGTGAATAGGCTGCCAAGGGAAGGTGCAGACCAGCAACAGCTTTCAGGGCTAGCACCTTCCTTGTGGGAGAAGGAGCCGGACGTTTGCCTTTTCGGAGAGGAACTCTGCAGAGGAGAAGCAGCAGGAGATGTATCGTCTGTGGGAAAGCACAGATCCGCAGGGCTGTTGTGCTGTGAATAGGCTGCCAAGGGAAGGTGCAGACCAGCAAGAGCTTTCAGGGCTACCGCCTTCCTTGTGGGAGAAGGAGCTGAATTTTTGCCTTATCCGAGAGGGGCTCTGCAGAGGAATAGACTCATGAGCTGTATCGCCTGTGGGAAAGCACAGATCCGCAGGGCTGTTGTGCTGTGAATAGGCTGCCAAGGGAAGGTGCAGACCAGCAACAGCTTTCAGGTCTACCGCCTTCCTTGTGGGAGAAGGAGCTGAATTTTTGCCTTATCGGAGAGGGGCTCTGCAGAGGAAAAGCATCAGGAGCTGTATCGTCTCTGGGAAAGCACAGATCCGCAGGGCTGTTGTGCTGTGAATAGGCTGCCAAGGGAAGGTGCAGACCAGCAACAGCTTTCAGGGCTAGCACCTTCCTTGTGGGAGAAGGAGCCGGACGTTTGCCTTTTCGGAGAGGAACTCTGCAGAGGAGAAGCAGCAGGAGATGTATCGTCTGTGGGAAAGCACAGATCCGCAGGGCTGTTGTGCTGTGAATAGGCTGCCAAGGGAAGGTGCAGACCAGCAAGAGCTTTCAGGGCTACCGCCTTCCTTGTGGGAGAAGGAGCTGAATTTTTGCCTTATCCGAGAGGGGCTCTGCAGAGGAAAAGCAGCATGAGCTGTATCGTCTGTGGGAAAGCACAGATCCGCAGGGCTGTTGTGCTGTGAATAGGCTGCCAAGGGAAGGTGCAGACCAGCAACAGCTTTCAGGGCTACCGCCTTCCTTGTGGGAGAAGGAGCTGAATTTTTGCCTTATCGGAGAGGGGCTCTGCAGAGGAATAGACTCATGAGCTGTATCGCCTGTGGGAAAGCACAGATCCGCAGGGCTGTTGTGCTGTGAATAGGCTGCCAAGGGAAGGTGCAGACCAGCAACAGCTTTCAGGCTTAGCACCTTCCTTGTGGGAGAAGGAGCCGGACGTTTGCCTTTTCGGAGAGGAACTCTGCAGAGGAGAAGCAGCAGGAGCAGTATCGTCTCTGGGAAAGCACAGATCCGCAGGGCTGTTGTGCTGTGAATAGGCTGCCAAGGAAAGGTGCAGACCAGCAACAGCTTTCAGGCTTAGCACCTTCCTTGTGGGAGAAGGAGCCGGACGTTTGCCTTTTACGAAAGGGGCTTTGCAGAGCAATAGACTCATGAGCTGTATCGTCTCTGGGAAAGCACAGATCCGCAGGGCTGTTGTGCTGTGAATAGGCTGCCAAGGGAAGGTGCAGACCAGCAAGAGCTTTCAGGCTTAGAACCTTCCTTGTGGGAGAAGGAGCTGAATTTTTGCCTTATCCGAGAGGGGCTCTGCAGAGGAAAAGCAGCAGGAGCTGTATCGTCTGTGGGAAAGCACAGATCCGCAGGGCTGTTGTGCTGTGAATAGGCTGCCAAGGAAAGGTGCAGACCAGCAACAGCTTTCAGGGCTACCGCCTTCCTTGTGGGAGAAGGAGCCGGATGTTTGCCTCATCGGAGAGGGGCTCTGCAGAGGAAAAGCAGCAGGAGATGTATCGTCTGTGGGAAAGCACAGATCCGCAGGGCTGTTGTGCTGTGAATAGGCTGCCAAGGGAAGGTGCAGACCAGCAACAGCTTTCAGGGCTAGCACCTTCCTTGTGGGAGAAGGAGCTCGATTTTTGCCTTATCGGAGAGGGGCTCTGCAGAGGAAAAGCATCAGGAGCTGTATCGTCTCTGGGAAAGCACAGATCCGCAGGGCTGTTGTGCTGTGAATAGGCTGCCAAGGGAAGGTGCAGAGGAGCAACAGCTTTCAGGGCTAGCACCTTCCTTGTGGGAGAAGGAGCCGGACGTTTGCCTTTTCGGAGAGGAACTCTGCAGAGGAGAAGCAGCAGGAGATGTATCGTCTGTGGGAAAGCACAGATCCGCAGGGCTGTTGTGCTGTGAATAGGCTGCCAAGGGAAGGTGCAGACCAGCAATAGCTTTCAGGGCTACCGCCTTCCTTGTGGGAGAAGGAGCTCGATTTTTGCCTTATCGGAGAGGGGCTCTGCAGAGGAGAAGCAGCAGGAGATGTATCATCTGTGGGAAAGCACAGATCCGCAGGGCTGTTGTGCTGTGAATAGGCTGCCAAGGGAAGGTGCAGACCAGCAACAGCTTTCAGGCTTAGCACCTTCCTTGTGGGAGAAGGAGCTGAATTTTTGCCTTATCCGAGAGGGGCTCTGCAGAGGAATAGACTCATGAGCTGTATCGCCTGTGGGAAAGCACAGATCCGCAGGGCTGTTGTGCTGTGAATAGGCTGCCAAGGGAAGGTGCAGACCAGCAACAGCTTTCAGGGCTAGCACCTTCCTTGTGGGAGAATGAGCCGGATTTTTGCCTTATCGGAGAGGGGCTCTGCAGAGGAAAAGCATCATGAGCTGTATCGTCTGTGGGAAAGCACAGATCCGCAGGGCTGTTGTGCTGTGAATAGGCTGCACGGGGAAGGTGCAGACCAGCAACAGCTTTCAGGGCTAGCACCTTCCTTGTGGGAGAAGGAGCCAGACGTTTGCCTTTTCGGATAGGGGCTCTGCAGAGGAAAAGCAGCAGGAGATGTATCGTCTGTGGGAAAGCACAGATCCGCAGGGCTGTTGTGCTGTGAATAGGCTGCCAAGGGAAGGTGCAGACCAGCAATAGCTTTCAGGGCTAGCACCTTCCTTGTGGGAGAAGGAGCCGGACGTTTGCCTTTTCCGAAAGGGGCTCTGCAGAGGAAAAGCAGCAGGAGCAGTATCGTCTCTGGGAAAGCACAGATCCGCAGGGCTGTTGTGCTGTGAATAGGCTGCCAAGGGAAGGTGCAGACCAGCAACAGCTTTCAGGCTTAGCACCTTCCTTGTGGGAGAAGGAGCCGGACGTTTGCCTTTTCCGAAAGGGGCTCTGCAGAGGAATAGACTCATGAGCTGTATCGTCTCTGGGAAAGCACAGATCCGCAGGGCTGTTGTGCTGTGAACAGGCTGCCAAGGGAAGGTGCAGACCAGCAACAGCTTTCAGGGCTAGCACCTTCCTTGTGGGAGAAGGAGACGAATTTTTGCCTTATCCGAGAGGGGCTCTGCAGAGGAAAAGCAGCAGGAGCTGTATCGTCTGTGTGAAAGCAGAGATCCGCAGGGCTGTTGTGCTGTGAATAGGCTGCCAAGGGAAGGTGCAGACCAGCAACAGCTTTCAGGCTTAGCACCTTCCTTGTGGGAGAAGGAGCCGGATTTTTTGCATTATCGGAGAGGGGCTCTGCAGAGGAAAAGCAGCAGAAGATGTATCGCCTGTGGGAAAGCACAGATCCGCAGGGCTGTTGTGCTGTGAACAGGCTGCCAAGGGAAGGTGCAGACCAGCAACAGCTTTCAGGGCTAGCACCTTCCTTGTGGGAGAAGGAGCCGGATGTTTGCCTTATCGGAGAGGGGCTCTGCAGAGGAAAAGCAGCAGGAGCTGTATCGTCTGTGGGAAAGCACAGATCCGCAGGGCTGTTGTGCTGTGAATAGGCTGCCAAGGGAAGGTGCAGACCAGCAACAGCTTTCAGGGCTAGCACCTTCCTTGTGGGAGAAGGAGCTCGATTTTTGCCTTATCGGAGAGGGGCTCTGCAGAGGAAAAGCATCAGGAGCTGTATCGTCTCTGGGAAAGCACAGATCCGCAGGGCTGTTGTGCTGTGAATAGGCTGCACGGGGAAGGTGCAGACCAGCAACAGCTTTCAGGGCTAGCACCTTCCTTGTGGGAGAAGGAGCCGGATTTTTGCCTTATCGGAGAGGGGCTCTGCAGAGGAAAAGCATCATGAGCTGTATCGTCTCTGGGAAAGCACAGATCCGCAGGGCTGTTGTGCTGTGAATAGGCTGCACGGGGAAGGTGCAGACCAGCAACAGCTTTCAGGGCTACCGCCTTCCTTGTGGGAGAAGGAGCTGAATTTTTGCCTTATCCGAGAGGGGCTCTGCAGAGGAAAAGCAGCATGAGCTGTATCGTCTGTGGGAAAGCAGAGATCCGCAGGGCTGTTGTGCTGTGAATAGGCTGCCAAGGGAAGGTGCAGACCAGCAACAGCTTTCAGGGCTAGCACCTTCCTTGTGGGAGAAGGAGCCGGATTTTTTGCCTTATCCGAGAGGGGCTCTGCAGAGGAAAAGCAGCAGAAGATGTATCGCCTGTGGGAAAGCACAGATCCGCAGGGCTGTTGTGCTGTGAACAGGCTGCCAAGGGAAGGTGCAGACCAGCAACAGCTTTCAGGGCTACCGCCTTCCTTGTGGGAGAAGGAGACGAATTTTTGCCTTATCCGAGAGGGGCTCTGCAGAGGAAAAGCAGCAGGAGCTGTATCGTCTGTGTGAAAGCACAGATCCGCAGGGCTGTTGTGCTGTGAATAGGCTGCACGGGGAAGGTGCAGACCAGCAACAGCTTTCAGGGCTAGCACCTTCCTTGTGGGAGAAGGAGCCGGACGTTTGCCTTTTCGGAGAGGAACTCTGCAGAGGAGAAGCAGCAGGAGATGTATCGTCTCTGGGAAAGCACAGATCCGCCGCGCTGTTGTGCTGTGAATAGGCTGCACGGGGAAGGTGCAGACCAACAACAGCTTTCAGGGCTAGCACCTTCCTTGTGGGAGAAGGAGCCGGATTTTTTGCCTTATCGGAGAGGGGCTCTGCAGAGGAAAAGCAGCAGAAGATGTATCGCCTGTGGGAAAGCACAGATCCGCAGGGCTGTTGTGCTGTGAACAGGCTGCCAAGGGAAGGTGCAGACCAGCAATAGCTTTCAGGGCTAGCACCTTCCTTGTGGGAGAAGGAGCCGGACGTTTGCCTTTTCCGAAAGGGGCTCTGCAGAGGAAAAGCAGCAGGAGCAGTATCGTCTCTGGGAAAGCACAGATCCGCAGGGCTGTTGTGCTGTGAATAGGCTGCCAAGGGAAGGTGCAGACCAGCAATAGCTTTCAGGGCTACCGCCTTCCTTGTGGGAGAAGGAGCTGAATTTTTGCCTTATCCGAGAGGGGCTCTGCAGAGGAAAAGCAGCAGGAGCTGTATCGTCTGTGGGAAAGCACAGATCCGCAGGGCTGTTGTGCTGTGAATAGGCTGCCAAGGGAAGGTGCAGACCAGCAACAGCTTTCAGGCTTAGCACCTTCCTTGTGGGAGAAGGAGCCGGACGTTTGCCTTTTCCGAAAGGGGCTCTGCAGAGGAGTAGACTCATGAGCTGTATCGTCTCTGGGAAAGCACAGATCCGCAGGGCTGTTGTGCTGTGAATAGGCTGCCAAGGGAAGGTGCAGACCAGCAACAGCTTTCAGGCTTAGCACCTTCCTTGTGGGAGAAGGAGCTCGATTTTTGCCTTATCGGAGAGGGGCTCTGCAGAGGAAAAGCATCAGGAGCTGTATCGCCTGTGGGAAAGCACAGATCCGCAGGGCTGTTGTGCTGTGAATAGGCTGCCAAGGGAAGGTGCAGACCAGCAACAGCTTTCAGGGCTAGCACCTTCCTTGTGGGAGAAGGAGCCGGACGTTTGCCTTTTCGGAGAGGAACTCTGCAGAGGAGAAGCAGCAGGAGATGTATCGTCTGTGGGAAAGCACAGATCCGCAGGGCTGTTGTGCTGTGAATAGGCTGCCAAGGGAAGGTGCAGACCAGCAAGAGCTTTCAGGGCTACCGCCTTCCTTGTGGGAGAAGGAGCTGAATTTTTGCCTTATCCGAGAGGGGCTCTGCAGAGGAAAAGCAGCATGAGCTGTATCGTCTGTGGGAAAGCACAGATCCGCAGGGCTGTTGTGCTGTGAATAGGCTGCCAAGGGAAGGTGCAGACCAGCAACAGCTTTCAGGGCTACCGCCTTCCTTGTGGGAGAAGGAGCTGAATTTTTGCCTTATCGGAGAGGGGCTCTGCAGAGGAATAGACTCATGAGCTGTATCGCCTGTGGGAAAGCACAGATCCGCAGGGCTGTTGTGCTGTGAATAGGCTGCCAAGGGAAGGTGCAGACCAGCAACAGCTTTCAGGCTTAGCACCTTCCTTGTGGGAGAAGGAGCCGGACGTTTGCCTTTTCGGAGAGGAACTCTGCAGAGGAAAAGCATCAGGAGCTGTATCGTCTCTGGGAAAGCACAGATCCGCAGGGCTGTTGTGCTGTGAATAGGCTGCACGGGGAAGGTGCAGACCAGCAACAGCTTTCAGGGCTAGCACCTTCCTTGTGGGAGAAGGAGCCGGATTTTTGCCTTATCGGAGAGGGGCTCTGCAGAGGAAAAGCATCATGAGCTGTATCGTCTCTGGGAAAGCACAGATCCGCAGGGCTGTTGTGCTGTGAATAGGCTGCACGGGGAAGGTGCAGACCAGCAACAGCTTTCAGGGCTACCGCCTTCCTTGTGGGAGAAGGAGCTGAATTTTTGCCTTATCCGAGAGGGGCTCTGCAGAGGAAAAGCAGCATGAGCTGTATCGTCTGTGGGAAAGCAGAGATCCGCAGGGCTGTTGTGCTGTGAATAGGCTGCCAAGGGAAGGTGCAGACCAGCAACAGCTTTCAGGGCTAGCACCTTCCTTGTGGGAGAAGGAGCCGGATTTTTTGCCTTATCCGAGAGGGGCTCTGCAGAGGAAAAGCAGCAGAAGATGTATCGCCTGTGGGAAAGCACAGATCCGCAGGGCTGTTGTGCTGTGAACAGGCTGCCAAGGGAAGGTGCAGACCAGCAATAGCTTTCAGGGCTAGCACCTTCCTTGTGGGAGAAGGAGCCGGACGTTTGCCTTTTCCGAAAGGGGCTCTGCAGAGGAAAAGCAGCAGGAGCAGTATCGTCTCTGGGAAAGCACAGATCCGCAGGGCTGTTGTGCTGTGAATAGGCTGCCAAGGGAAGGTGCAGACCAGCAATAGCTTTCAGGGCTACCGCCTTCCTTGTGGGAGAAGGAGCTGAATTTTTGCCTTATCCGAGAGGGGCTCTGCAGAGGAAAAGCAGCAGGAGCTGTATCGTCTGTGGGAAAGCACAGATCCGCAGGGCTGTTGTGCTGTGAATAGGCTGCCAAGGGAAGGTGCAGACCAGCAACAGCTTTCAGGCTTAGCACCTTCCTTGTGGGAGAAGGAGCCGGACGTTTGCCTTTTCCGAAAGGGGCTCTGCAGAGGAGTAGACTCATGAGCTGTATCGTCTCTGGGAAAGCACAGATCCGCAGGGCTGTTGTGCTGTGAATAGGCTGCCAAGGGAAGGTGCAGACCAGCAACAGCTTTCAGGCTTAGCACCTTCCTTGTGGGAGAAGGAGCTCGATTTTTGCCTTATCGGAGAGGGGCTCTGCAGAGGAAAAGCATCAGGAGCTGTATCGCCTGTGGGAAAGCACAGATCCGCAGGGCTGTTGTGCTGTGAATAGGCTGCCAAGGGAAGGTGCAGACCAGCAACAGCTTTCAGGGCTAGCACCTTCCTTGTGGGAGAAGGAGCCGGACGTTTGCCTTTTCGGAGAGGAACTCTGCAGAGGAGAAGCAGCAGGAGATGTATCGTCTGTGGGAAAGCACAGATCCGCAGGGCTGTTGTGCTGTGAATAGGCTGCCAAGGGAAGGTGCAGACCAGCAAGAGCTTTCAGGGCTACCGCCTTCCTTGTGGGAGAAGGAGCTGAATTTTTGCCTTATCCGAGAGGGGCTCTGCAGAGGAATAGACTCATGAGCTGTATCGCCTGTGGGAAAGCACAGATCCGCAGGGCTGTTGTGCTGTGAATAGGCTGCCAAGGGAAGGTGCAGACCAGCAACAGCTTTCAGGGCTACCGCCTTCCTTGTGGGAGAAGGAGCTGAATTTTTGCCTTATCGGAGAGGGGCTCTGCAGAGGAAAAGCATCAGGAGCTGTATCGTCTCTGGGAAAGCACAGATCCGCAGGGCTGTTGTGCTGTGAATAGGCTGCCAAGGGAAGGTGCAGACCAGCAACAGCTTTCAGGGCTAGCACCTTCCTTGTGGGAGAAGGAGCCGGACGTTTGCCTTTTCGGAGAGGAACTCTGCAGAGGAGAAGCAGCAGGAGATGTATCGTCTGTGGGAAAGCAGAGATCCGCAGGGCTGTTGTGCTGTGAATAGGCTGCCAAGGGAAGGTGCAGACCAGCAAGAGCTTTCAGGGCTACCGCCTTCCTTGTGGGAGAAGGAGCTGAATTTTTGCCTTATCCGAGAGGGGCTCTGCAGAGGAAAAGCAGCATGAGCTGTATCGTCTGTGGGAAAGCACAGATCCGCAGGGCTGTTGTGCTGTGAATAGGCTGCCAAGGGAAGGTGCAGACCAGCAACAGCTTTCAGGGCTACCGCCTTCCTTGTGGGAGAAGGAGCTGAATTTTTGCCTTATCGGAGAGGGGCTCTGCAGAGGAATAGACTCATGAGCTGTATCGCCTGTGGGAAAGCACAGATCCGCAGGGCTGTTGTGCTGTGAATAGGCTGCCAAGGGAAGGTGCAGACCAGCAACAGCTTTCAGGCTTAGCACCTTCCTTGTGGGAGAAGGAGCCGGACGTTTGCCTTTTCGGAGAGGAACTCTGCAGAGGAGAAGCAGCAGGAGCAGTATCGTCTCTGGGAAAGCACAGATCCGCAGGGCTGTTGTGCTGTGAATAGGCTGCCAAGGAAAGGTGCAGACCAGCAACAGCTTTCAGGCTTAGCACCTTCCTTGTGGGAGAAGGAGCCGGACGTTTGCCTTTTACGAAAGGGGCTTTGCAGAGCAATAGACTCATGAGCTGTATCGTCTCTGGGAAAGCACAGATCCGCAGGGCTGTTGTGCTGTGAATAGGCTGCCAAGGGAAGGTGCAGACCAGCAAGAGCTTTCAGGCTTAGAACCTTCCTTGTGGGAGAAGGAGCTGAATTTTTGCCTTATCCGAGAGGGGCTCTGCAGAGGAAAAGCAGCAGGAGCTGTATCGTCTGTGTGAAAGCAGAGATCCGCAGGGCTGTTGTGCTGTGAATAGGCTGCACGGGGAAGGTGCAGACCAGCAACAGCTTTCAGGGCTAGCACCTTCCTTGTGGGAGAAGGAGCCGGACGTTTGCCTTTTCGGAGAGGAACTCTGCAGAGGAGAAGCAGCAGGAGCTGTATCGTCTGTGTGAAAGCAGAGATCCGCAGGGCTGTTGTGCTGTGAATAGGCTGCCAAGGGAAGGTGCAGACCAGCAACAGCTTTCAGGCTTAGCACCTTCCTTGTGGGAGAAGGAGCCGGATTTTTTGCATTATCGGAGAGGGGCTCTGCAGAGGAAAAGCAGCAGAAGATGTATCGCCTGTGGGAAAGCACAGATCCGCAGGGCTGTTGTGCTGTGAACAGGCTGCCAAGGGAAGGTGCAGACCAGCAACAGCTTTCAGGGCTAGCACCTTCCTTGTGGGAGAAGGAGCCGGATGTTTGCCTTATCGGAGAGGGGCTCTGCAGAGGAAAAGCAGCAGGAGATGTATCGTCTGTGGGAAAGCACAGATCCGCAGGGCTGTTGTGCTGTGAATAGGCTGCCAAGGGAAGGTGCAGACCAGCAACAGCTTTCAGGGCTAGCACCTTCCTTGTGGGAGAAGGAGCTCGATTTTTGCCTTATCGGAGAGGGGCTCTGCAGAGGAAAAGCATCAGGAGCTGTATCGTCTCTGGGAAAGCACAGATCCGCAGGGCTGTTGTGCTGTGAATAGGCTGCACGGGGAAGGTGCAGACCAGCAACAGCTTTCAGGGCTAGCACCTTCCTTGTGGGAGAAGGAGCCGGATTTTTGCCTTATCGGAGAGGGGCTCTGCAGAGGAAAAGCATCATGAGCTGTATCGTCTGTGTGAAAGCACAGATCCGCAGGGCTGTTGTGCTGTGAATAGGCTGCACGGGGAAGGTGCAGACCAGCAACAGCTTTCAGGGCTAGCACCTTCCTTGTGGGAGAAGGAGCCGGACGTTTGCCTTTTCGGAGAGGAACTCTGCAGAGGAGAAGCAGCAGGAGATGTATCGTCTCTGGGAAAGCACAGATCCGCAGGGCTGTTGTGCTGTGAATAGGCTGCCAAGGGAAGGTGCAGACCAACAACAGCTTTCAGGGCTAGCACCTTCCTTGTGGGAGAAGGAGCCGGATTTTTTGCCTTATCGGAGAGGGGCTCTGCAGAGGAAAAGCAGCAGAAGATGTATCGCCTGTGGGAAAGCACAGATCCGCAGGGCTGTTGTGCTGTGAACAGGCTGCCAAGGGAAGGTGCAGACCAGCAATAGCTTTCAGGGCTAGCACCTTCCTTGTGGGAGAAGGAGCCGGACGTTTGCCTTTTCCGAAAGGGGCTCTGCAGAGGAAAAGCAGCAGGAGCAGTATCGTCTCTGGGAAAGCACAGATCCGCAGGGCTGTTGTGCTGTGAATAGGCTGCCAAGGGAAGGTGCAGACCAGCAATAGCTTTCAGGGCTACCGCCTTCCTTGTGGGAGAAGGAGCTGAATTTTTGCCTTATCCGAGAGGGGCTCTGCAGAGGAAAAGCAGCAGGAGCTGTATCGTCTGTGGGAAAGCACAGATCCGCAGGGCTGTTGTGCTGTGAATAGGCTGCCAAGGGAAGGTGCAGACCAGCAACAGCTTTCAGGCTTAGCACCTTCCTTGTGGGAGAAGGAGCCGGACGTTTGCCTTTTCCGAAAGGGGCTCTGCAGAGGAGTAGACTCATGAGCTGTATCGTCTGTGGGAAAGCACAGATCCGCAGGGCTGTTGTGCTGTGAATAGGCTGCCAAGGGAAGGTGCAGACCAGCAACAGCTTTCAGGCTTAGCACCTTCCTTGTGGGAGAAGGAGCTCGATTTTTGCCTTATCGGAGAGGGGCTCTGCAGAGGAAAAGCTTCAGGACCTGTATCGCCTGTGGGAAAGCACAGATCCGCAGGGCTGTTGTGCTGTGAATAGGCTGCCAAGGGAAGGTGCAGACCAGCAACAGCTTTCAGGGCTAGCACCTTCCTTGTGGGAGAAGGAGCCGGACGTTTGCCTTTTCGGAGAGGAACTCTGCAGAGGAGAAGCAGCAGGAGATGTATCGTCTGTGGGAAAGCACAGATCCGCAGGGCTGTTGTGCTGTGAATAGGCTGCCAAGGGAAGGTGCAGACCAGCAAGAGCTTTCAGGGCTACCGCCTTCCTTGTGGGAGAAGGAGCTGAATTTTTGCCTTATCCGAGAGGGGCTCTGCAGAGGAATAGACTCATGAGCTGTATCGCCTGTGGGAAAGCACAGATCCGCAGGGCTGTTGTGCTGTGAATAGGCTGCCAAGGGAAGGTGCAGACCAGCAACAGCTTTCAGGGCTACCGCCTTCCTTGTGGGAGAAGGAGCTGAATTTTTGCCTTATCGGAGAGGGGCTCTGCAGAGGAAAAGCATCAGGAGCTGTATCGTCTCTGGGAAAGCACAGATCCGCAGGGCTGTTGTGCTGTGAATAGGCTGCCAAGGGAAGGTGCAGACCAGCAACAGCTTTCAGGGCTAGCACCTTCCTTGTGGGAGAAGGAGCCGGACGTTTGCCTTTTCGGAGAGGAACTCTGCAGAGGAGAAGCAGCAGGAGATGTATCGTCTGTGGGAAAGCACAGATCCGCAGGGCTGTTGTGCTGTGAATAGGCTGCCAAGGGAAGGTGCAGACCAGCAACAGCTTTCAGGGCTACCGCCTTCCTTGTGGGAGAAGGAGCTGAATTTTTGCCTTATCGGAGAGGGGCTCTGCAGAGGAATAGACTCATGAGCTGTATCGCCTGTGGGAAAGCACAGATCCGCAGGGCTGTTGTGCTGTGAATAGGCTGCCAAGGGAAGGTGCAGACCAGCAACAGCTTTCAGGCTTAGCACCTTCCTTGTGGGAGAAGGAGCCGGACGTTTGCCTTTTCGGAGAGGAACTCTGCAGAGGAGAAGCAGCAGGAGCAGTATCGTCTCTGGGAAAGCACAGATCCGCAGGGCTGTTGTGCTGTGAATAGGCTGCCAAGGAAAGGTGCAGACCAGCAACAGCTTTCAGGCTTAGCACCTTCCTTGTGGGAGAAGGAGCCGGACGTTTGCCTTTTACGAAAGGGGCTTTGCAGAGCAATAGACTCATGAGCTGTATCGTCTCTGGGAAAGCACAGATCCGCAGGGCTGTTGTGCTGTGAATAGGCTGCCAAGGGAAGGTGCAGACCAGCAAGAGCTTTCAGGCTTAGAACCTTCCTTGTGGGAGAAGGAGCTGAATTTTTGCCTTATCCGAGAGGGGCTCTGCAGAGGAAAAGCAGCAGGAGCTGTATCGTCTGTGGGAAAGCACAGATCCGCAGGGCTGTTGTGCTGTGAATAGGCTGCCAAGGAAAGGTGCAGACCAGCAACAGCTTTCAGGGCTACCGCCTTCCTTGTGGGAGAAGGAGCCGGATGTTTGCCTCATCGGAGAGGGGCTCTGCAGAGGAAAAGCAGCAGGAGATGTATCGTCTGTGGGAAAGCACAGATCCGCAGGGCTGTTGTGCTGTGAATAGGCTGCCAAGGGAAGGTGCAGACCAGCAACAGCTTTCAGGGCTAGCACCTTCCTTGTGGGAGAAGGAGCTCGATTTTTGCCTTATCGGAGAGGGGCTCTGCAGAGGAAAAGCATCAGGAGCTGTATCGTCTCTGGGAAAGCACAGATCCGCAGGGCTGTTGTGCTGTGAATAGGCTGCCAAGGGAAGGTGCAGAGGAGCAACAGCTTTCAGGGCTAGCACCTTCCTTGTGGGAGAAGGAGCCGGACGTTTGCCTTTTCGGAGAGGAACTCTGCAGAGGAGAAGCAGCAGGAGATGTATCGTCTGTGGGAAAGCACAGATCCGCAGGGCTGTTGTGCTGTGAATAGGCTGCCAAGGGAAGGTGCAGACCAGCAATAGCTTTCAGGGCTACCGCCTTCCTTGTGGGAGAAGGAGCTCGATTTTTGCCTTATCGGAGAGGGGCTCTGCAGAGGAGAAGCAGCAGGAGATGTATCATCTGTGGGAAAGCACAGATCCGCAGGGCTGTTGTGCTGTGAATAGGCTGCCAAGGGAAGGTGCAGACCAGCAACAGCTTTCAGGCTTAGCACCTTCCTTGTGGGAGAAGGAGCTGAATTTTTGCCTTATCCGAGAGGGGCTCTGCAGAGGAATAGACTCATGAGCTGTATCGCCTGTGGGAAAGCACAGATCCGCAGGGCTGTTGTGCTGTGAATAGGCTGCCAAGGGAAGGTGCAGACCAGCAACAGCTTTCAGGGCTAGCACCTTCCTTGTGGGAGAATGAGCCGGATTTTTGCCTTATCGGAGAGGGGCTCTGCAGAGGAAAAGCATCATGAGCTGTATCGTCTGTGGGAAAGCACAGATCCGCAGGGCTGTTGTGCTGTGAATAGGCTGCACGGGGAAGGTGCAGACCAGCAACAGCTTTCAGGGCTAGCACCTTCCTTGTGGGAGAAGGAGCCAGACGTTTGCCTTTTCGGATAGGGGCTCTGCAGAGGAAAAGCAGCAGGAGATGTATCGTCTGTGGGAAAGCACAGATCCGCAGGGCTGTTGTGCTGTGAATAGGCTGCCAAGGGAAGGTGCAGACCAGCAATAGCTTTCAGGGCTAGCACCTTCCTTGTGGGAGAAGGAGCCGGACGTTTGCCTTTTCCGAAAGGGGCTCTGCAGAGGAAAAGCAGCAGGAGCAGTATCGTCTCTGGGAAAGCACAGATCCGCAGGGCTGTTGTGCTGTGAATAGGCTGCCAAGGGAAGGTGCAGACCAGCAACAGCTTTCAGGCTTAGCACCTTCCTTGTGGGAGAAGGAGCCGGACGTTTGCCTTTTCCGAAAGGGGCTCTGCAGAGGAATAGACTCATGAGCTGTATCGTCTCTGGGAAAGCACAGATCCGCAGGGCTGTTGTGCTGTGAACAGGCTGCCAAGGGAAGGTGCAGACCAGCAACAGCTTTCAGGGCTACCGCCTTCCTTGTGGGAGAAGGAGACGAATTTTTGCCTTATCCGAGAGGGGCTCTGCAGAGGAAAAGCAGCAGGAGCTGTATCGTCTGTGTGAAAGCAGAGATCCGCAGGGCTGTTGTGCTGTGAATAGGCTGCACGGGGAAGGTGCAGACCAGCAACAGCTTTCAGGGCTAGCACCTTCCTTGTGGGAGAAGGAGCCGGACGTTTGCCTTTTCGGAGAGGAACTCTGCAGAGGAGAAGCAGCAGGAGCTGTATCGTCTGTGGGAAAGCACAGATCCACAGGGCTGTTGTGCTGTGAATAGGCTGCCAAGGGAAGGTGCAGACCAGCAACAGCTTTCAGGCTTAGCACCTTCCTTGTGGGAGAAGGAGCCGGATTTTTTGCATTATCGGAGAGGGGCTCTGCAGAGCAATAGACTCATGAGCTGTATCGTCTCTGGGAAAGCACAGATCCGCAGGGCTGTTGTGCTGTGAATAGGCTGCCAAGGGAAGGTGCAGACCAGCAACAGCTTTCAGGCTTAGCACCTTCCTTGTGGGAGAAGGAGCCGGACGTTTGCCTTATCGGAGAGGGGCTCTGCAGAGGAAAAGCAGCAGGAGCTGTATCGTCTGTGGGAAAGCACAGATCCACCGGGCTGTTGTGCTGTGAATAGGCTGCCAAGGGAAGGTGCAGACCAGCAACAGCTTTCAGGGCTAGCACCTTCCTTGTGGGAGAAGGAACCGGACGTTTGCCTTTTCCGAAAGGGGCTCTGCAGAGGAAAAGCAGCAGGAGCAGTATCGTCTCTGGGAAAGCACAGATCCGCAGGGCTGTTGTGCTGTGAATAGGCTGCCAAGGGAAGGTGCAGACCAACAACAGCTTTCAGGGCTAGCACCTTCCTTGTGGGAGAAGGATCCGGATTTTTGCCTTATCGGAGAGGGGCTCTGCAGAGGAAAAGCATCATGAGCTGTATCGTCTGTGGGAAAGCACAGATCCGCAGGGCTGTTGTGCTGTGAATAGGCTGCACGGGGAAGGTGCAGACCAGCAACAGCTTTCAGGGCTAGCACCTTCCTTGTGGGAGAAGGAGCCGGACGTTTGCCTTTTCGGATAGGGGCTCTGCAGAGGAAAAGCAGCAGGAGCTGTACCGTCTGTGGGAAAGCACAGATCCGCCGGGCTGTTGTGCTGTGAATAGGCTGCCAAGGGAAGGTGCAGACCAGCAATAGCTTTCAGGGCTAGCACCTTCCTTGTGGGAGAAGGAGCCGGACGTTTGCCTTTTCCGAAAGGGGCTCTGCAGAGGAAAAGCAACAGGAGCAGTATCGTCTGTGGGAAAGCACAGATCCGCAGGGCTGTTGTGCTGTGAATAGGCTGCCAAGGGAAGGTGCAGACCAGCAATAGCTTTCAGGGCTACCGTCTTCCTTGTGGGAGAAGGAGCTGAATTTTTGCCTTATCCGAGAGGGGCTCTGCAGAGGAAAAGCAGCATGAGCTGTATCCTCTGTGGGAAAGCACAGATCCGCAGGGCTGTTGTGCTGTGAATAGGCTGCCAAGGGAAGGTGCAGACCAGCAACAGCTTTCAGGCTTAGCACCTTCCTTGTGGGAGAAGGAGCCGGACGTTTGCCTTTTCCGAAAGGGGCTCTGCAGAGGAAAAGCAGCAGAAGATGTATCGCCTGTGGGAAAGCACAGATCCGCAGGGCTGTTGTGCTGTGAACAGGCTGCCAAGGGAAGGTGCAGACCAGTAACAGCTTTCAGGGCTACCGCCTTCCTTGTGGGAGAAGGAGACGAATTTTTGCCTTATCCGAGAGGGGCTCTGCAGAGGAAAAGCAGCATGAGCTGTATCGTCTGTGTGAAAGCAGAGATCCGCAGGGCTGTTGTGCTGTGAATAGGCTGCACAGGGAAGGTGCAGACCAGCAACAGCTTTCAGGGCTAGCACCTTCCTTGTGGGAGAAGGAGCCGGACGTTTGCCTTTTCGGAGAGGAACTCTGCAGAGGAGAAGCAGCAGGAGATGTATCGTCTCTGGGAAAGCACAGATCCGCCGGGCTGTTGTGCTGTGAATAGGCTGCCAAGGGAAGGTGCAGACCAACAACAGCTTTCAGGGCTAGCACCTTCCTTGTGGGAGAAGGAGCCGGACGTTTGCCTTTTCGGAGAGGAACTCTGCAGAGGAGAAGCAGCAGGAGATGTATCGCCTGTGGGAAAGCACAGATCCGCAGGGCTGTTGTGCTGTGAACAGGCTGCCAAGGGAAGGTGCAGACCAGCAACAGCTTTCAGGGCTACCGCCTTCCTTGTGGGAGAAGGAGCCGGATGTTTGCCTTATCGGAGAGGGGCTCTGCAGAGGAAAAGCAGCAGGAGATGTATCGCCTGTGGGAAAGCACAGATCCGCAGGGCTGTTGTGCTGTGAATAGGCTGCCAAGGGAAGGTGCAGACCAGCAACAGCTTTCAGGGCTAGCACCTTCCTTGTGGGAGAAGAGGCTGAATTTTTGCCTTATCCGAGAGGGGCTCTGCAGAGGAAAAGCAGCAGGAGCTGTATCGTCTGTGGGAAAGCACAGATCCGCAGGGCTGTTGTGCTGTGAATAGGCTGCCAAGGGAAGGTGCAGACCAGCAACAGCTTTCAGGGCTACCGCCTTCCTTGTGGGAGAAGGAGCTGAATTTTTGCCTTATCCGAGAGGGGCTCTGCAGAGGAATAGACTCATGAGCTGTATCGCCTGTGGGAAAGCACAGATCCGCAGGGCTGTTGTGCTGTGAATAGGCTGCCAAGGGAAGGTGCAGACCAGCAACAGCTTTCAGGCTTAGCACCTTCCTTGTGGGAGAAGGAGCCGGACGTTTGCCTTTTCGGAGAGGAACTCTGCAGAGGAGAAGCAGCAGGAGCAGTATCGTCTCTGGGAAAGCACAGATCCGCAGGGCTGTTGTGCTGTGAATAGGCTGCCAAGGGAAGGTGCAGACCAGCAACAGCTTTCAGGGCTACCGCCTTCCTTGTGGGAGAAGGAGCTGAATTTTTGCCTTATCGGAGAGGGGCTCTGCAGAGGAAAAGCATCAGGAGCTGTATCGTCTCTGGGAAAGCACAGATCCGCAGGGCTGTTGTGCTGTGAATAGGCTGCCAAGGGAAGGTGCAGACCAGCAACAGCTTTCAGGGCTAGCACCTTCCTTGTGGGAGAAGGAGCCGGACGTTTGCCTTTTCGGAGAGGAACTCTGCAGAGGAGAAGCAGCAGGAGATGTATCGTCTGTGGGAAAGCACAGATCCGCAGGGCTGTTGTGCTGTGAATAGGCTGCCAAGGGAAGGTGCAGACCAGCAACAGCTTTCAGGGCTACCGCCTTCCTTGTGGGAGAAGGAGCTGAATTTTTGCCTTATCGGAGAGGGGCTCTGCAGAGGAATAGACTCATGAGCTGTATCGCCTGTGGGAAAGCACAGATCCGCAGGGCTGTTGTGCTGTGAATAGGCTGCCAAGGGAAGGTGCAGACCAGCAACAGCTTTCAGGCTTAGCACCTTCCTTGTGGGAGAAGGAGCCGGACGTTTGCCTTTTCGGAGAGGAACTCTGCAGAGGAGAAGCAGCAGGAGCAGTATCGTCTCTGGGAAAGCACAGATCCGCAGGGCTGTTGTGCTGTGAATAGGCTGCCAAGGAAAGGTGCAGACCAGCAACAGCTTTCAGGCTTAGCACCTTCCTTGTGGGAGAAGGAGCCGGACGTTTGCCTTTTACGAAAGGGGCTTTGCAGAGCAATAGACTCATGAGCTGTATCGTCTCTGGGAAAGCACAGATCCGCAGGGCTGTTGTGCTGTGAATAGGCTGCCAAGGGAAGGTGCAGACCAGCAAGAGCTTTCAGGCTTAGAACCTTCCTTGTGGGAGAAGGAGCTGAATTTTTGCCTTATCCGAGAGGGGCTCTGCAGAGGAAAAGCAGCAGGAGCTGTATCGTCTGTGGGAAAGCACAGATCCGCAGGGCTGTTGTGCTGTGAATAGGCTGCCAAGGAAAGGTGCAGACCAGCAACAGCTTTCAGGGCTACCGCCTTCCTTGTGGGAGAAGGAGCCGGATGTTTGCCTCATCGGAGAGGGGCTCTGCAGAGGAAAAGCAGCAGGAGATGTATCGTCTGTGGGAAAGCACAGATCCGCAGGGCTGTTGTGCTGTGAATAGGCTGCCAAGGGAAGGTGCAGACCAGCAACAGCTTTCAGGGCTAGCACCTTCCTTGTGGGAGAAGGAGCTCGATTTTTGCCTTATCGGAGAGGGGCTCTGCAGAGGAAAAGCATCATGAGTTGTATCGTCTCTGGGAAAGCACAGATCCGCAGGGCTGTTGTGCTGTGAATAGGCTGCCAAGGGAAGGTGCAGAGGAGCAACAGCTTTCAGGGCTAGCACCTTCCTTGTGGGAGAAGGAGCCGGACGTTTGCCTTTTCGGAGAGGAACTCTGCAGAGGAGAAGCAGCAGGAGATGTATCGTCTGTGGGAAAGCACAGATCCGCAGGGCTGTTGTGCTGTGAATAGGCTGCCAAGGGAAGGTGCAGACCAGCAACAGCTTTCAGGCTTAGCACCTTCCTTGTGGGAGAAGGAGCCGGATTTTTTGCATTATCGGAGAGGGGCTCTGCAGAGCAATAGACTCATGAGCTGTATCGTCTCTGGGAAAGCACAGATCCGCAGGGCTGTTGTGCTGTGAATAGGCTGCCAAGGGAAGGTGCAGACCAGCAACAGCTTTCAGGCTTAGCACCTTCCTTGTGGGAGAAGGAGCCGGACGTTTGCCTTATCGGAGAGGGGCTCTGCAGAGGAAAAGCAGCAGGAGCTGTATCGTCTGTGGGAAAGCACAGATCCGCCGGGCTGTTGTGCTGTGAATAGGCTGCCAAGGGAAGGTGCAGACCAGCAATAGCTTTCAGGGCTAGCACCTTCCTTGTGGGAGAAGGAGCCGGACGTTTGCCTTTTCCGAAAGGGGCTCTGCAGAGGAATAGACTCATGAGCTGTATCGTCTCTGGGAAAGCACAGATCCGCAGGGCTGTTGTGCTGTGAACAGGCTGCCAAGGGAAGGTGCAGACCAGCAACAGCTTTCAGGGCTACCGCCTTCCTTGTGGGAGAAGGAGACGAATTTTTGCCTTATCCGAGAGGGGCTCTGCAGAGGAAAAGCAGCAGGAGCTGTATCGTCTGTGTGAAAGCAGAGATCCGCAGGGCTGTTGTGCTGTGAATAGGCTGCACGGGGAAGGTGCAGACCAGCAACAGCTTTCAGGGCTAGCACCTTCCTTGTGGGAGAAGGAGCCGGACGTTTGCCTTTTCGGAGAGGAACTCTGCAGAGGAGAAGCAGCAGGAGATGTATCGTCTCTGGGAAAGCACAGATCCGCCGGGCTGTTGTGCTGTGAATAGGCTGCCAAGGGAAGGTGCAGACCAACAACAGCTTTCAGGGCTAGCACCTTCCTTGTGGGAGAAGGAGCCGGATTTTTTGCCTTATCTGAGAGGGGCTCTGCAGAGGAAAAGCAGCAGGAGCTGTATCGTCTCTGGGAAAGCACAGATCCGCAGGGCTGTTGTGCTGTGAATAGGCTGCCAAGGGAAGGTGCAGACCAGCAACAGCTTTCAGGCTTAGCACCTTCCTTGTGGGAGAAGGAGCCGGATTTTTTGCCTTATCGGAGAGGGGCTCTGCAGAGGAAAAGCAGCAGAAGATGTATCGCCTGTGGGAAAGCACAGATCCGCAGGGCTGTTGTGCTGTGAACAGGCTGCCAAGGGAAGGTGCAGACCAGCAACAGCTTTCAGGGCTACCGCCTTCCTTGTGGGAGAAGGAGCCGGATGTTTGCCTTATCGGAGAGGGGCTCTGCAGAGGAAAAGCAGCAGGAGATGTATCGTCTGTGGGAAAGCACAGATCCGCAGGGCTGTTGTGCTGTGAATAGGCTGCCAAGGGAAGGTGCAGACCAGCAACAGCTTTCAGGGCTAGCACCTTCCTTGTGGGAGAAGGAGCCGGATGTTTGCCTTTTCGGAGAGGGGCTCTGCAGAGGAAAAGCAGCAGGAGATGTATCGTCTGTGGGAAAGCACAGATCCGCAGGGCTGTTGTGCTGTGAATAGGCTGCCAAGGGAAGGTGCAGACCAGCAACAGCTTTCAGGGCTAGCACCTTCCTTGTGGGAGAAGGAGCCGGACGTTTGCCTTTTCCGAAAGGGGCTCTGCAGAGGAAAAGCAGCAGGAGCAGTATCGTCTCTGGGAAAGCACAGATCCGCAGGGCTGTTGTGCTGTGAATAGGCTGCCAAGGGAAGGTGCAGACCAGCAATAGCTTTCAGGGCTACCGCCTTCCTTGTGGGAGAAGGAGCTGAATTTTTGCCTTATCCGAGAGGGGCTCTGCAGAGGAAAAGCAGCATGAGCTGTATCGTCTGTGGGAAAGCACAGATCTGCAGGGCTGTTGTGCTGTGAATAGGCTGCCAAGGGAAGGTGCAGACCAGCAACAGCTTTCAGGCTTAGCACCTTCCTTGTGGGAGAAGGAGCCGGACGTTTGCCTTTTCCGAAAGGGGCTCTGCAGAGGAATAGACTCATGAGCTGTATCGTCTCTGGGAAAGCACAGATCCGCAGGGCTGTTGTGCTGTGAACAGGCTGCCAAGGGAAGGTGCAGACCAGCAACAGCTTTCAGGGCTACCGCCTTCCTTGTGGGAGAAGGAGACGAATTTTTGCCTTATCCGAGAGGGGCTCTGCAGAGGAAAAGCAGCAGGAGCTGTATCGTCTGTGTGAAAGCAGAGATCCGCAGGGCTGTTGTGCTGTGAATAGGCTGCACGGGGAAGGTGCAGACCAGCAACAGCTTTCAGGGCTAGCACCTTCCTTGTGGGAGAAGGAGCCGGACGTTTGCCTTTTCGGAGAGGAACTCTGCAGAGGAGAAGCAGCAGGAGATGTATCGTCTCTGGGAAAGCACAGATCCGCCGGGCTGTTGTGCTGTGAATAGGCTGCCAAGGGAAGGTGCAGACCAGCAACAGCTTTCAGGGCTAGCACCTTCCTTGTGGGAGAAGGAGCCGGATTTTTTGCCTTATCCGAGAGGGGCTCTGCAGAGGAAAAGCAGCAGGAGCTGTATCGTCTCTGGGAAAGCACAGATCCGCAGGGCTGTTGTGCTGTGAATAGGCTGCCAAGGGAAGGTGCAGACCAGCAATAGCTTTCAGGGCTACCGCCTTCCTTGTGGGAGAAGGAGCTGAATTTTTGCCTTCTCCGAGAGGGGCTCTGCAGAGGAAAAGCAGCATGAGCTGTATCGTCTGTGGGAAAGCACAGATCTGCAGGGCTGTTGTGCTGTGAATAGGCTGCCAAGGGAAGGTGCAGACCAGCAACAGCTTTCAGGCTTAGCACCTTCCTTGTGGGAGAAGGAGCTGAATTTTTGCCTTATCCGAGAGGGGCTCTGCAGAGGAAAAGCAGCAGGAGCTGTATCGTCTGTGGGAAAGCACAGATCCGCAGGGCTGTTGTGCTGTGAATAGGCTGCCAAGGAAAGGTGCAGACCAGCAACAGCTTTCAGGCTTAGCACCTTCCTTGTGGGAGAAGGAGCCGGATTTTTTGCCTTATCGGAGAGGGGCTCTGCAGAGGAAAAGCAGCAGAAGATGTATCGCCTGTGGGAAAGCACAGATCCGCAGGGCTGTTGTGCTGTGAACAGGCTGCCAAGGGAAGGTGCAGACCAGCAACAGCTTTCAGGGCTAGCACCTTCCTTGTGGGAGAAGGAGCCGGACGTTTGCCTTTTCCGAAAGGGGCTCTGCAGAGGAAAAGCAGCAGGAGCAGTATCGTCTCTGGGAAAGCACAGATCCGCAGGGCTCTTGTGCTGTGAATAGGCTGCCAAGGGAAGGTGCAGACCAGCAACAGCTTTCAGGGCTAGCACCTTCCTTGTGGGAGAAGGAGCTCGATTTTTGCCTTATCGGAGAGGGGCTCTGCAGAGGAAAAGCATCAGGAGCTGTATCGTCTCTGGGAAAGCACAGATCCGCAGGGCTGTTGTGCTGTGAATAGGCTGCCAAGGGAAGGTGCAGACCAGCAACAGCTTTCAGGGCTAGCACCTTCCTTGTGGGAGAAGGAGCCGGACGTTTGCCTTTTCGGAGAGGAACTCTGCAGAGGAGAAGCAGCAGGAGATGTATCGTCTGTGGGAAAGCACAGATCCGCGGGGCTGTTGTGCTGTGAATAGGCTGCCAAGGGAAGGTGCAGACCAGCAAGAGCTTTCAGGGCTACCGCCTTCCTTGTGGGAGAAGGAGCTGAATTTTTGCCTTATCCGAGAGGGGCTCTGCAGAGGAAAAGCAGCAGGAGCTGTATCGTCTGTGGGAAAGCACAGATCCGCAGGGCTGTTGTGCTGTGAATAGGCTGCCAAGGGAAGGTGCAGACCAGCAACAGCTTTCAGGGCTACCGCCTTCCTTGTGGGAGAAGGAGACGAATTTTTGCCTTATCCGAGAGGGGCTCTGCAGAGGAATAGACTCATGAGCTGTATCGCCTGTGGGAAAGCACAGATCCGCAGGGCTGTTGTGCTGTGAATAGGCTGCCAAGGGAAGGTGCAGACCAGCAACAGCTTTCAGGCTTAGCACCTTCCTTGTAGGAGAAGGAGTCGGACGTTTGCCTTTTACGAAAGGGGCTCTGCAGAGGAAAAGCATCATGAGCTGTATCGCCTGTGGGAAAGCACAGATCCGCAGGGCTGTTGTGCTGTGAATAGGCTGCCAAGGAAAGGTGCAGACCAGCAACAGCTTTCAGGCTTAGCACCTTCCTTGTGGGAGAAGGAGCCGGACGTTTGCCTTATCGGAGAGGGGCTCTGCAGAGGAAAAGCATCATGAGCTGTATCGTCTGTGGGAAAGCACAGATCCGCAGGGCTGTTGTGCTGTGAATAGGCTGCACGGGGAAGGTGCAGACCAGCAACAGCTTTCAGGGCTAGCACCTTCCTTGTGGGAGAAGGAGCCGGACGTTTGCCTTTTCGGAGAGGAACTCTGCAGAGGAGAAGCAGCAGGAGATGTATCGTCTGTGGGAAAGCACAGATCCGCCGGGCTGTTGTGCTGTGAATAGGCTGCCAAGGGAAGGTGCAGACCAACAACAGCTTTTTGGCTACCGCCTTCCTTGAGGGGGAAGGAGCCCGATTTTTGCCTTATCGGAGAGTGGCTCTGCAGAGGAAAAGCAGCAGGAGCTGTATCCTCTGTGGGAAAGCACAGATCCGCAGGGCTGTTGTGCTGTGAATAGGCTGCCAAGGGAAGGTGCAGACCAGTAACAGCTTTCAGGCTTAGCACCTTCCTTGTGGGAGAAGGAGCCGGATTTTTTGCCTTATCGGATAGGGGCTCTGCAGAGGAAAAGCAGCAAAAGATGTATCGCCTGTGGGAAAGCACAGATCCGCAGGGCTGTTGTGCTGTGAATAGGCTGCCAAGGAAAGGTGCAGACCAGCAACAGCTTTCAGGCTTAGCACCTTCCTTGTGGGAGAAGGAGCCGGACGTTTGCCTTATCGGAGAGGGGCTCTGCAGAGGAAAAGCATCATGAGCTGTATCGTCTGTGGGAAAGCACAGATCCGCAGGGCTGTTGTGCTGTGAATAGGCTGCACGGGGAAGGTGCAGACCAGCAACAGCTTTCAGGGCTAGCACCTTCCTTGTGGGAGAAGGAGCCGGACGTTTGCCTTTTCGGATAGGGGCTCTGCAGAGGAAAAGCAGCAGGAGCTGTATCGTCTGTGGGAAAGCACAGATCCGCCGGGCTGTTGTGCTGTGAATAGGCTGCCAAGGGAAGGGGCAGACCACCAACAGCTTTCAGGCTTAGCGCCTTCCTTGTGGGAGAACGAGACGAATTTTTGCCTTATCGGAGAGGGGCTCTGCAGAGGAAAAGCAGCAGGAGCTGTATCGCCTGTGGGAAAGCACAGATCCACAGGGCTGTTGTGCTGTGAATAGGCTGCCAAGGGAAGGTGCAGACCAGCAAGAGCTTTCAGGGCTACCGCCTTCCTTGTGGGAGAAGGAGCCGGATGTTTGCTTTATCGGAGAGGGGCTCTGCAGAGGAAAAGCAGCAGGAGCTGTATCATCTGTGGGAAAGCACAGATCCGCAGGGCTGTTGTGCTGTGAATAGGCTGCCAAGGGAAGGTGCAGACCAGCAACAGCTTTCAGGCTTAGCACCTTCCTTGTGGGAGAAGGAGCCGGACGTTTGCCTTTTCCGAAAGGGGCTTTGCAGAGGAATAGACTCATGAGCTGTATCGTCTCTGGGAAAGCACATATCCGCAGGGCTGTTGTGCTGTGAATTGGCTGCCAAGGGAAGGTGCAGACCAGCAACAGCTTTCAGGCTTAGCACCTTCCTTGTGGGAGAAGGAGCCGGATTTTTGCCTTATCGGAGAGGGGCTCTGCAGAGGAAAAGCATCATGAGCTGCATCGTCTCTGGGAAAGCACACATCCGCAGGGCTCTTGTGCTGTGAATAGGCTGCCAAGGGAAGGTGCAGACCAACAACAGCTTTCAGGCTTAGCACCTTCCTTGTAGGAGAAGGAGCCCGACGTTTGCCTTTTCGGAGAGGAACTCTGCAGAGGAGAAGCAGCAGGAGCTGTATCGTCTGTGGGAAAGCACAGATCCGCAGGGCTGTTGTGCTGTGAATAGGCTGCCAAGGGAAGGTGCAGACCAGCAACAGCTTTCAGGGCTACCGCCTTCCTTGTGGGAGAAGGAGCTGAATTTTTGCCTTATCCGAGAGGGTCTCTGCAGAGGAAAAGCAGCAGGAGCTGTATCGTCTGTGGGAAAGCACAGATCCGCAGGGCTGTTGTGCTGTGAATAGGCTGCCAAGGGAAGGTGCAGACCAACAACAGCTTTCAGGCTTAGCACCTTCCTTGTAGGAGAAGGAGCCCGACGTTTGCCTTTTCCGAAAGGGGCTCTGCAGAGGAAAAGCAGCAGGAGCTGTATCGCCTGTGGGAAAGCACAGATCCACAGGGCTGTTGTGCTGTGAATAGGCTGCCAAGGGAAGGTGCAGACCAGCAACAGCTTTCAGGCTTAGCACCTTCCTTGTGGGAGAAGGAGCCGGATGTTTGCTTTATCGGAGAGGGGCTCTGCAGAGGAAAAGCATCATGAGCTGTATCGTCTCTGGGAAAGCACAGATCCGCCGGGCTGTTGTGCTGTGAATAGGCTGCCAAGGGAAGGTGCAGACCAGCAACAGCTTTCAGGCTTAGCACCTTCCTTGTGGGAGAAGGAGCCGGATGTTTTCTTTATCGGAGAGGGGCTCTGCAGAGGAAAAGCAGCAGGAGCTGTATCGCCTGTGGGAAAGCACAGATCCGCAGGGCTGTTGTGCTGTGAATAGGCTGCCAAGGGAAGGTGCAGACCAGCAACAGCTTTCAGGCTTAGCACATTCCTTGTGGGAGAAGGAGCCCGATTTTTGCCTTATCGGAGAGGGGCTCTGCAGAGGAAAAGCAGCAGGAGCTGTATCGTCTGTGGGAAAGCACAGATCCGCAGGGCTGTTGTGCTGTGAATAGGCTGCCAAGGGAAGGTGCAGACCAGCAACAGCTTTCAGGCTTAGCACCTTCCTTGTGGGAGAAGGAGCCGGATTTTTTGCCTTATCCGAGAGGGGCTCTGCAGAGGAAAAGCAGCAGGAGCTGCAGCGTCTGTGGGAAAGCACAGATCCGCAGGGCTGTTGTGCTGTGAATAGGCTGCCAAGGGAAGGTGCAGACCAACAACAGCTTTCAGGGCTAGCACCTTCCTTGTGGGAGAAGGAGCCGGACGTTTGCCTTATCGGAGAGGGGCTCTGCAGAGGAAAAGCATCATGAGCTGTATCGTCTGTGGGAAAGCACAGATCCGCAGGGCTGTTGTGCTGTGAATAGGCTGCCAAGGGAAGGTGCAGACCAGCAACAGCTTTCAGGGCTACCGCCTTCCTTGTGGGAGAAGGAGCCGGATTTTTTGCCTTATCCGAGAGGGGCTCTGCAGAGGAAAAGCAGCAGGAGCTGTATCGTCTGTGGGAAAGCACAGATCCGCAGGGCTGTTGTGCTGTGAACAGGCTGCCAAGGGAAGGTGCAGACCAGCAACAGCTTTCAGGGCTACCGCCTTCCTTGTGGGAGAAGGAGCCGGATGTTTGCTTTATCGGAGAGGGGCTCTGCAGAGGAAAAGCAGCAGGAGCTGTATCGTCTGTGGGAAAGCACAGATCCGCAGGGCTGTTGTGCTGTGAATAGGCTGCCAAGGGAAGGGGCAGACCACCAACAGCTTTCAGGCTTAGCGCCTTCCTTGTGGGAGAACGAGACGAATTTTTGCCTTATCGGAGAGGGGCTCTGCAGAGGAAAAGCAGCAGGAGCTGTATCGCCTGTGGGAAAGCACAGATCCACAGGGCTGTTGTGCTGTGAATAGGCTGCCAAGGGAAGGTGCAGACCAGCAAGAGCTTTCAGGGCTACCGCCTTCCTTGTGGGAGAAGGAGCCGGATGTTTGCTTTATCGGAGAGGGGCTCTGCAGAGGAAAAGCAGCAGGAGCTGTATCGTCTCTGGGAAAGCACATATCCGCAGGGCTGTTGTGCTGTGAATAGGCTGCCAAGGGAAGGTGCAGACCAGCAACAGCTTTCAGGCTTAGCACCTTCCTTGTGGGAGAAGGAGCCGGATTTTTGCCTTATCGGAGAGGGGCTCTGCAGAGGAAAAGCAGCAGGAGCTGTATCGCCTGTGGGAAAGCACAGAACCACAGGGCTGTTGTGCTGTGAATAGGCTGCCAAGGGAAGGTGCAGACCAGCAACAGCTTTCAGGGCTACCGCCTTCCTTGTGGGAGAAGGAGCCGGATGTTTGCCTTTTCCGAAAGGGGCTCTGCAGAGGAAAAGCAGCAGGAGCAGTATCGTCTCTGGGAAAGCACAGATCCGCAGGGCTGTTGTGCTGTGAATAGGCTGCCAAGGGAAGGTGCAGACCAACAACAGCTTTCAGGCTTAGCACCTTCCTTGTAGGAGAAGGAGCCGGACGTTTGCCTTTTCCGAAAGGGGCTTTGCAGAGGAATAGGCTCATGAGCTGTATCGTCTCTGGGAAAGCACAGATCCACAGGGCTGTTGTGCTGTGAATAGGCTGCCAAGGGAAGGTGCAGACCAGCCACAGCTTTCAGGCTTAGCACCTTCCTTGTGGGAGAAGGAGCCGGATTTTTGCCTTATCCGAGAGGGGCTCTGCAGAGGAAAAGCATCATGAGCTGTATCGCCTGTGGGAAAGCACAGATCCGCAGGGCTGTTGTGCTGTGAATAGGCTGCCAACGGAAGGTGCAGACCAGCAACAGCTTTCAGGCTTAGCGCCTTCCTTGTGGGAGAAGGAGACGAATTTTTGCCTTATCGGAGAGGGGTTCTGCAGAGGAAAAGCAGCAGGAGCTGTATCGTCTGTGGGAAAGCAGAGATCCGCAGGGCTGTTTGCTGTTAATAGGCTGCCAAGGAAAGGTGCAGACCAGCAACAGATTTCAGGCTTAGCACCTTCCTTGTGGAAGAAGGAGCCCGATTTTTGCCTTATCGGAGAGGGGCTCTGCAGAGGAAAAGCAGCAGGAGCTGTATCGTCTGTGGGAAAGCACAGATCCGCAGGGCTGTTGTGCTGTGAATAGGCTGCCAAGGGAAGGTGCAGACCAACAACAGCTTTCAGGGCTAGCACCTTCCTTGTGGGAGAAGGAGCCGGATTTTTTGCCTTATCCGAGAGGGGCTCTGCAGAGGAAAACCAGCAGGAGCAGTAACGTGTCTGGGAAAGCACAGATCCGCAGGGCTGTTGTGCTGTGAATAGGCTGCCAGGGGAAGGTGCAGACCAGCAACAGCTTTCAGGGGTAGCACCTTCCTTGTGGGAGAAGGAGACGAATTTTTGCCTTATTGGAGAGGGGCTCTGCAGAGGAAAAGCAGCATGAGCTGTATTGCCTGTGGGAAAGCACATATCCGCAGGGCTGTTGTGCTGTAAATAGGCTGCCAGGGGAAGGTGCAGACCAACAACAGCTTTCAGGCTTACCACCTTCCTTGTGGGAGAAGGAGCCCGATTTTTGCCTTATCGGAGAGGGGCTCTGCAGAGGAAAAGCATCATGAGCTGCAGCGTCTCTGGGAAAGCACAGATCCGCCGGGCTGTTGTGCTGTGAATAGGCTGCCAAGGGAAGGTGCAGACCAGCAACAGCTTTCAGGGCTACCGCCTTCCTTGTGGGAGAAGGAGACGAATTTTTGCCTTATCCGAGAGGGGCTCTGCAGAGGAAAAGCAGCAGGAGCTGTATCGCCTGTGGGAAAGCACAGAACCACAGGGCTGTTGTGCTGTGAATAGGCTGCCAAGGGAAGGTGCAGACCAGCAACAGCTTTCAGGGCTACCGCCTTCCTTGTGGGAGAAGGAGCCGGATGTTTGCCTTTTCCGAAAGGGGCTCTGCAGAGGAAAAGCAGCAGGAGCAGTATCGTCTCTGGGAAAGCACAGATCCGCAGGGCTGTTGTGCTGTGAATAGGCTGCCAAGGGAAGGTGCAGACCAACAACAGCTTTCAGGCTTAGCACCTTCCTTGTAGGAGAAGGAGCCCGACGTTTGCCTTTTCCGAAAGGGGCTCTGCAGAGGAGAAGCAGCAGGAGATGTATCGTCTGTGGGAAAGCACAGATCCGCAGGGCAGTTGTGCTGTGAATAGGCTGCCAAGGGAAGGTGCAGACCAGCAACAGCTTTCAGGGCTACCCCCTTCCTTGTGGGAGAAGGAGCCGGATGTTTTCTTTATCGGAGAGGGGCTCTGCAGAGGAAAAGCAGCAGGAGCTGTATCGCCTGTGGGAAAGCACAGATCCGCAGGGCTGTTGTGCTGTGAATAGGCTGCCAACGGAAGGTGCAGACCAGCAACAGCTTTCAGGCTTAGCGCCTTCCTTGTGGGAGAAGGAGACGAATTTTTGCCTTATCGGAGAGGGGTTCTGCAGAGGAAAAGCAGCATGAGCTGTATCGTCTGTGGGAAAGCAGAGATCCGCAGGGCTGTTGTGCTGTTAATAGGCTGCCAAGGAAAGGTGCAGACCAGCAACAGCTTTCAGGCTTAGCACCTTCCTTGTGGGAGAAGGAGCCGGATTTTTTGCCTTATCGGAGAGGGGCTCTGCAGAGGAAAAGCAGCAGGAGCTGCAGCGTCTGTGGGAAAGCACAGATCCGCAGGGCTGTTGTGCTGTGAATAGGCTGCCAAGGGAAGGTGCAGACCAACAACAGCTTTCAGGGCTAGCACCTTCCTTGTGGGAGAAGGAGCCGGATTTTTTGCCTTATCCGAGAGGGGCTCTGCAGAGGAAAACCAGCAGGAGCAGTAACGTGTCTGGGAAAGCACAGATCCGCAGGGCTGTTGTGCTGTGAATAGGCTGCCAGGGGAAGGTGCAGACCAGCAACAGCTTTCAGGGGTAGCACCTTCCTTGTGGGAGAAGGAGACGAATTTTTGCCTTATTGGAGAGGGGCTCTGCAGAGGAAAAGCAGCATGAGCTGTATGGCCTGTGGGAAAGCACATATCCGCAGGGCTGTTGTGCTGTGAATAGGCTGCCAGGGGAAGGTGCAGACCAACAACAGCTTTCAGGCTTACCACCTTCCTTGTGGGAGAAGGAGCCCGATTTTTGCCTTATCGGAGAGGGGCTCTGCAGAGGAAAAGCATCATGAGCTGCAGCGTCTCTGGGAAAGCACAGATCCGCCGGGCTGTTGTGCTGTGAATAGGCTGCCAAGGGAAGGTGCAGACCAGCAACAGCTTTCAGGGCTACCGCCTTCCTTGTGGGAGAAGGAGACGAATTTTTGCCTTATCCGAGAGGGGCTCTGCAGAGGAAAAGCAGCAGGAGCTGTATCGCCTGTGGGAAAGCACAGAACCACAGGGCTGTTGTGCTGTGAATAGGCTGCCAAGGGAAGGTGCAGACCAGCAACAGCTTTCAGGGCTACCGCCTTCCTTGTGGGAGAAGGAGCCGGATGTTTGCCTTTTCCGAAAGGGGCTCTGCAGAGGAAAAGCAGCAGGAGCAGTATCGTCTCTGGGAAAGCACAGATCCGCAGGGCTGTTGTGCTGTGAATAGGCTGCCAAGGGAAGGTGCAGACCAACAACAGCTTTCAGGCTTAGCACCTTCCTTGTAGGAGAAGGAGCCCGACGTTTGCCTTTTCCGAAAGGGGCTCTGCAGAGGAGAAGCAGCAGGAGATGTATCGTCTGTGGGAAAGCACAGATCCGCAGGGCAGTTGTGCTGTGAATAGGCTGCCAAGGGAAGGTGCAGACCAGCAACAGCTTTCAGGGCTACCCCCTTCCTTGTGGGAGAAGGAGCCGGATGTTTTCTTTATCGGAGAGGGGCTCTGCAGAGGAAAACCAGCAGGAGCTGTATCGCCTGTGGGAAAGCACAGATCCGCAGGGCTGTTGTGCTGTGAATAGGCTGCCAACGGAAGGTGCAGACCAGCAACAGCTTTCAGGCTTAGCGCCTTCCTTGTGGGAGAAGGAGACGAATTTTTGCCTTATCGCAGAGGGGTTCTGCAGAGGAAAAGCAGCATGAGCTGTATCGTCTGTGGGAAAGCAGAGATCCGCAGGGCTGTTGTGCTGTTAATAGGCTGCCAAGGAAAGGTGCAGACCAGCAACAGCTTTCAGGCTTAGCACCTTCCTTGTGGGAGAAGGAGACGAATTTTTGCCTTATCGCAGAGGGGTTCTGCAGAGGAAAAGCAGCAGGAGCTGCAGCGTCTATGGGAAAGCACAGATCCGCAGGGCTGTTGTGCTGTGAATAGGCTGCCAAGGGAAGGTGCAGACCAGCAACAGCTTTCAGGGCTAGCACCTTCCTTGTGGGAGAAGGAGCCGGACGTTTGCCTTTTCGAAGAGGGGCTCTGCAGAGGAAAACCAGCAGGAGCAGTAACGTGTCTGGGAAAGCACAGATCCGCAGGGCTGTTGTGCTGTGAATAGGCTGCCAGGGGAAGGTGCAGACCAACAACAGCTTTCAGGCTTAGCACCTTGTGGGAGAAGGAGCCCGATTTTTGCCTTATCGGAGAGGGGCTCTGCAGAGGAAAAGCATCATGAGCTGCAGCGTCTCTGGGAAAGCACAGATCCGCCGGGCTGTTGTGCTGTGAATAGGCTGCCAAGGGAAGGTGCAGACCAGCAACAGCTTTCAGGGCTACCGCCTTCCTTGTGGGAGAAGGAGACGAATTTTTGCCTTATCCGAGAGGGGCTCTGCAGAGGAAAAGCAGCAGGAGCTGTATCGCCTGTGGGAAAGCACAGATCCACAGGGCTGTTGTGCTGTGAATAGGCTGCCAAGGAAAGGTGCAGACCAGCAACTGCTTTCAGGCTTAGCACCTTCCCTGTGGGAGAAGGAGCCGGATGTTTGCCTTTTCCGAAAGGGGCTCTGCAGAGGAAAAGCAGCAGGAGCAGTATCGTCTCTGGGAAAGCACAGATCCGCAGGGCTGTTGTGCTGTGAATAGGCTGCCAAGGGAAGGTGCAGACCAACAACAGCTTTAAGGGCTAGCACCTTCCTTGTGGGAGAAGGAGCCGGACGTTTGCCTTATCGGAGAGGGTCTCTGCAGAGGAAAAGCAGCAGGAGCTGTATCGTCTGTGGGAAAGCACAGATCCGCAGGGCTGTTGTGCTGTGAATAGGCTGCCAAGGGAAGGTGCAGACCAACAACAGCTTTCAGGCTTAGCACCTTCCTTGTAGGAGAAGGAGCCCGACGTTTGCCTTTTCCGAAAGGGGCTCTGCAGAGGAAAAGCAGCAGGAGCTGTATCGCCTGTGGGAAAGCACAGATCCACAGGGCTGTTGTGCTGTGAATAGGCTGCCAAGGGAAGGTGCAGACCAGCAACAGCTTTCAGGCTTAGCACCTTCCTTGTGGGAGAAGGAGCCGGATGTTTGCTTTATCGGAGAGGGGCTCTGCAGAGGAAAAGCATCATGAGCTGTATCGTCTCTGGGAAAGCACAGATCCGCCGGGCTGTTGTGCTGTGAATAGGCTGCCAAGGGAAGGTGCAGACCAGCAACAGCTTTCAGGGCTACCGCCTTCCTTGTGGGAGAAGGAGCCGGATGTTTTCTTTATCGGAGAGGGGCTCTGCAGAGGAAAAGCAGCAGGAGCTGTATCGCCTGTGGGAAAGCACAGATCCGCAGGGCTGTTGTGCTGTGAATAGGCTGCCAAGGGAAGGTGCAGACCAGCAACAGCTTTCAGGCTTAGCACATTCCTTGTGGGAGAAGGAGCCCGATTTTTGCCTTATCCGAGAGGGGCTCTGCAGAGGAAAAGCAGCAGGAGCTGCAGCGTCTGTGGGAAAGCACAGATCCGCAGGGCTGTTGTGCTGTGAATAGGCTGCCAAGGGAAGGGGCAGACCACCAACAGCTTTCAGGGCTAGCACCTTCCTTGTGGGAGAAGGAGCCGGACGTTTGCCTTATCGGAGAGGGGCTCTGCAGAGGAAAAGCATCATGAGCTGTATCGTCTGTGGGAAAGCACAGATCCGCAGGGCTGTTGTGCTGTGAATAGGCTGCCAAGGGAAGGTGCAGACCAGCAACAGCTTTCAGGGCTACCGCCTTCCTTGTGGGAGAAGGAGCCGGATTTTTTGCCTTATCCGATGGGGCTCTGCAGAGGAAAAGCAGCAGGAGCTGTATCGTCTGTGGGAAAGCACAGATCCGCAGGGCTGTTGTGCTGTGAACAGGCTGCCAAGGGAAGGTGCAGACCAGCAACAGCTTTCAGGGCTACCGCCTTCCTTGTGGGAGAAGGAGCCGGATGTTTGCTTTATCGGAGAGGGGCTCTGCAGAGGAAAAGCAGCAGGAGCTGTATCGTCTGTGGGAAAGCACAGATCCGCAGGGCTGTTGTGCTGTGAATAGGCTGCCAAGGGAAGGGGCAGACCACCAACAGCTTTCAGGCTTAGCGCCTTCCTTGTGGGAGAACGAGACGAATTTTTGCCTTATCGGAGAGGGGCTCTGCAGAGGAAAAGCAGCAGGAGCTGTATCGCCTGTGGGAAAGCACAGATCCGCAGGGCTGTTGTGCTGTGAATAGGCTGCCAAGGGAAGGTGCAGACCAGCAAGAGCTTTCAGGGCTACCGCCTTCCTTGTGGGAGAAGGAGCCGGATGTTTGCTTTATCGGAGAGGGGCTCTGCAGAGGAAAAGCATCATGAGCTGCAGCGTCTGTGGGAAAGCACAGATCCGCAGGGCTGTTGTGCTGTGAATAGGCTGCCAAGGGAAGGTGCAGACCAGCAACAGCTTTCAGGGCTAGCACCTTCCTTGTGGGAGAAGGAGTCGGACGTTTGCCTTTTCTGAAAGGGGCTTTGCAGAGGAATAGACTCATGAGCTGTATCGTCTGTGGGAAAGCACAGATCCGCAGGGCTGTTGTGCTGTGAATAGGCTGCCAAGGGAAGGTGCAGACCAGCAACAGCTTTCAGGCTTAGCACCTTCCTTGTGGGAGAAGAAGCCCGATTTTTGCCTTATCGGAGAGGGGCTCTGCAGAGGAAAAGCAGCAGGAGCTGTATCGTCTGTGGGAAAGCACAGATCCGCAGGGCTGTTGTGCTGTGAATAGGCTGCCAAGGGAAGGTGCAGACCAGCAACAGCTTTCAGGCTTAGCACCTTCCTTGTGGGAGAAGGAGACGAATTTTTGCCTTATCGGAGAGGGGCTCTGCAGAGGAAAAGCAGCAGGAGCAGTATCGTCTCTGGGAAAGCAGAGATCCGCAGGGCTGTTGTGCTGTGAATAGGCTGCCAAGGGAAGGTGCAGACCAGCAACAGCTTTCAGGGCTACCGCCTTCCTTGTGGGAGAAGGAGCCCGATTTTTGCCTTATCGGAGAGGGGCTCTGCAGAGGAAAAGCAGCAGGAGCTGCAGCGTCTGTGGGAAAGCACAGATCCGCAGGGCTGTTGTGCTGTGAATAGGCTGCCAAGGGAAGGTGCAGACCAGCAACAGCTTTCAGGCTTAGCACCTTCCTTGTGGGAGAAGGAGACGAATTTTTGCCTTATCGGAGAGGGGCTCTGCAGAGGAAAAGCAGCAGGAGCTGTATCGCCTGTGGGAAAGCACAGATCCGCAGGGCTGTTGTGCTGTGAATAGGCTGCCAAGGGAAGGTGCAGACCAGCAACAGCTTTCAGGGCTACCGCCTTCCTTGTGGGAGAAGGAGACGAATTTTTGCCTTATCTGAGAGGGGCTCTGCAGAGGAAAAGCAGCAGGAGCAGTATCGTCTCTGGGAAAGCACAGATCCGCAGGGCTGTTGTGCTGTGAATAGGCTGCCAAGGGAAGGTGCAGACCAGCAACAGCTTTCAGGGCTACCGCCTTCCTTGTGGGAGAAGGAGCCCGATTTTTGCCTTATCGGAGAGGGGCTCTGCAGAGGAAAAGCATCATGAGCTGTATCGTCTGTGGGAAAGCACAGATCCGCAGGGCTGTTGTGCTGTGAATAGGCTGCCAAGGGAAGGTGCAGACCAGCAACAGCTTTCAGGCTTAGCACCTTCCTTGTGGGAGAAGGAGCCGGACGTTTGCCTTTTCGGAGAGGAACTCTGCAGAGGAAAAGCAGCAGGAGATGTATCGTCTGTGGGAAAGCACAGATCCGCCGGGCTGTTGTGCTGTGAATAGGCTGCCAAGGGAAGGTGCAGACCAGCAACAGCTTTCAGGCTTAGCACCTTCCTTGTGGGAGAAGGAGACGAATTTTTGCCTTATCCGAGAGGGGCTCTGCAGAGGAAAAGCAGCAGGAGCTGTATCGCCTGTGGGAAAGCACAGATCCGCAGGGCTGTTGTGCTGTGAATAGGCTGCCAGGGGAAGGTGCAGACCAGCAACAGCTTTCAGGGCTACCGCCTTCCTTGTGGGAGAAGGAGCTGAATTTTTGCCTTATCCGAGAGGGGCTCTGCAGAGGAAAAGCAGCAGGAGCTGTATCGCCTGTGGGAAAGCACAGATCCGCAGGGCTGTTGTGCTGTGAATAGGCTGCCAAGGGAAGGTGCAGACCAGCAACAGCTTTCAGGGCTAGCACCTTCCTTGTGGGAGAAGGAGACGAATTTTTGGCTTATCGGAGAGGGGCTCTGCAGAGGAAAAGCAGCATGAGCTGTATCGCCTGTGGGAAAGCACATATCCGCAGGGCTGTTGTGCTGTGAATAGGCTGCCAAGGGAAGGTGCAGACCAGCAACAGCTTTTAGGCTTAGCACCTTCCTTGTGGGAGAAGGAGCGGGATGTTTGCCTTTTCCGAAAGGGGCTCTGCAGAGGAAAAGCAGCAGGAGCAGTATCGTCTCTGGGAAAGCACAGATCCGCAGGGCTGTTGTGCTGTGAATAGGCTGCCAAGGGAAGGTGCAGACCAACAACAGCTTTCAGGGCTAGCACCTTCCTTGTGGGAGAAGGAGCCCGATTTTTGCCTTATCGGAGAGGGGCTCTGCAGAGGAAAAGCAGCAGGAGCTGTATCGTCTGTGGGAAAGCACAGATCCGCAGGGCTGTTGTGCTGTGAATAGGCTGCCAAGGGAAGGTGCAGACCAGCAACAGCTTTCATGGCTAGCACCTTCCTTGTGGGAGAAGGAGACGAATTTTTGCCTTATCCGAGAGGGGCTCTGCAGAGGAAAAGCAGCAGGAGCTGTATCGCCTGTGGGAAAGCACAGATCCACAGGGCTGTTGTGCTGTGAATAGGCTGCCAAGGGAAGGTGCAGACCAGCAACAGCTTTCAGGGCTACCGCCTTCCTTGTGGGAGAAGGAGCCGGATGTTTGCCTTTTCCGAAAGGGGCTCTGCAGAGGAAAACCAGCAGGAGCAGTATCGTCTCTGGGAAAGCACAGATCCGCAGGGCTGTTGTGCTGTGAATAGGCTGCCAAGGGAAGGTGCAGACCAGCAACAGCTTTCAGGGCTACCGCCTTCCTTGTGGGAGAAGGAGCGGGATGTTTGCCTTTTCCAAAAGGGGCTCTGCAGAGGAAAAGCAGCAGGAGCAGTATCGTCTCTGGGAAAGCACATATCCGCAGGGCTGTTGTGCTGTGAATAGGCTGCCAAGGGAAGGTGCAGACCAACAACAGCTTTCAGGCTTAGCACCTTCCTTGTGGGAGAAGGAGCCCGATTTTTGCCTTATCGGAGAGGGGCTCTGCAGAGGAAAAGCATCATGAGCTGCAGCGTCTGTGGGAAAGCACAGATCCGCAGGGCTGTTGTGCTGTGAATAGGCTGCCAAGGGAAGGTGCAGACCAGCAACAGCTTTCAGGCTTAGCACCTTCCTTGTGGGAGAAGGAGACGAATTTTTGCCTTATCCGAGAGGGGCTCTGCAGAGGAAAAGCAGCAGGAGCAGTATCGTCTCTGGGAAAGCACAGATCCGCAGGGCTGTTGTGCTGTGAATAGGCTGCCAAGGGAAGGTGCAGACCAACAACAGCTTTAAGGGCTAGCACCTTCCTTGTGGGAGAAGGAGCCGGACGTTTGCCTTATCGGAGAGGGTCTCTGCAGAGGAAAAGCAGCAGGAGCTGTATCGTCTGTGGGAAAGCACAGATCCGCAGGGCTGTTGTGCTGTGAATAGGCTGCCAAGGGAAGGTGCAGACCAACAACAGCTTTCAGGCTTAGCACCTTCCTTGTAGGAGAAGGAGCCCGACGTTTGCCTTTTCCGAAAGGGGCTCTGCAGAGGAAAAGCAGCAGGAGCTGTATCGCCTGTGGGAAAGCACAGATCCACAGGGCTGTTGTGCTGTGAATAGGCTGCCAAGGGAAGGTGCAGACCAGCAACAGCTTTCAGGCTTAGCACCTTCCTTGTGGGAGAAGGAGCCGGATTTTTGCCTTATCGGAGAGGGGCTCTGCAGAGGAAAAGCATCATGAGCTGCATCGTCTCTGGGAAAGCACAGATCCGCCGGGCTGTTGTGCTGTGAATAGGCTGCCAAGGGAAGGTGCAGACCAGCAACAGCTTTCAGGGCTACCGCCTTCCTTGTGGGAGAAGGAGCCGGATGTTTGCTTTATCGGAGAGGGGCTCTGCAGAGGAAAAGCATCATGAGCTGTATCGTCTCTGGGAAAGCACAGATCCGCAGGGCTGTTGTGCTGTGAATAGGCTGCCAAGGGAAGGTGCAGACCAGCAACAGCTTTCAGGGCTACCGCCTTCCTTGTGGGAGAAGGAGCCGGATGTTTTCTTTATCGGAGAGGGGCTCTGCAGAGGAAAAGCAGCAGGAGCTGTATCGCCTGTGGGAAAGCACAGATCCGCAGGGCTGTTGTGCTGTGAATAGGCTGCCAAGGGAAGGTGCAGACCAGCAACAGCTTTCAGGCTTAGCACCTTCCTTGTGGAAGAAGGAGCCCGATTTTTGCCTTATCGGAGAGGGGCTCTGCAGAGGAAAAGCAGCAGGAGCTGTATCGTCTGTGGGAAAGCACAGATCCGCAGGGCTGTTGTGCTGTGAATAGGCTGCCAAGGGAAGGTGCAGACCAACAACAGCTTTCAGGCTTAGCACCTTCCTTGTGGGAGAAGGAGCGGTATGTTTGCCTTTTCCGAAAGGGGCTCTGCAGAGGAAAAGCAGCAGGAACAGTATCGTCTCTGGGAAAGCACAGATCCGCAGGGCTGTTGTGCTGTGAATAGGCTGCCAAGGGAAGGTGCAGACCAACAACAGCTTTCAGGGCTAGCACCTTCCTTGTGGGAGAAGGAGCCGGACGTTTGCCTTATCGGAGAGGGTCTCTGCAGAGGAAAAGCAGCAGGAGCTGTATCGTCTGTGGGAAAGCACAGATCCGCAGGGCTGTTGTGCTGTGAATAGGCTGCCAAGGGAAGGTGCAGACCAGCAACATCTTTCAGGGCTAGCACCTTCCTTGTGGGAGAAGGAGACGAATTTTTGCCTTACCGGAGAGGGGCTCTGCAGAGGAAAAGCAGCAGGAGCAGTATCGTCTCTGGGAAAGCACAGATCCGCAGGGCTGTTGTGCTGTGAATAGGCTGCCAAGGGAAGGTGCAGACCAGCAACACCTTTCAGGGCTACCGCCTTCCTTGTGGGAGAAGGAGCCCGATTTTTGCCTTATCGGAGAGGGGCTCTGCAGAGGAAAAGCATCATGAGCTGCAGCGTCTGTGGGAAAGCACAGATCCGCAGGGCTGTTGTGCTGTGAATAGGCTGCCAAGGGAAGGTGCAGACCAGCAACAGCTTTCAGGCTTAGCACCTTCCTTGTGGGAGAAGAAGCCCGATTTTTGCCTTATCCGAGAGGGGCTCTGCAGAGGAAAAGCAGCAGGAGCTGTATCGTCTGTGGGAAAGCACAGATCCGCAGGGCTGTTGTGCTGTGAATAGGCTGCCAAGGGAAGGTGCAGACCAGCAACAGCTTTCAGGGCTACCGCCTTCCTTGTGGGAGAAGGAGCCCGATTTTTGCCTTATCGGAGAGGGGCTCTGCAGAGGAAAAGCAGCAGGAGCTGCAGCGTCTGTGGGAAAGCACAGATCCGCAGGGCTGTTGTGCTGTGAATAGGCTGCCAAGGGAAGGTGCAGACCAGCAACAGCTTTCAGGCTTAGCACCTTCCTTGTGGGAGAAGGAGACGAATTTTTGCCTTATCCGAGAGGGGCTCTGCAGAGGAAAAGCAGCAGGAGCTGTATCGCCTGTGGGAAAGCACAGATCCGCAGGGCTGTTGTGCTGTGAATAGGCTGCCAAGGGAAGGTGCAGACCAGCAACAGCTTTCAGGGCTAGCACCTTCCTTGTGGGAGAAGGAGACGAATTTTTGCCTTATCCGAGAGGGGCTCTGCAGAGGAAAAGCAGCAGGAGCTGTATCGTCTGTGGGAAAGCACAGATCCGCAGGGCTGTTGTGCTGTGAATAGGCTGCCAAGGGAAGGTGCAGACCAACAACAGCTTTCAGGCTTAGCACCTTCCTTGTAGGAGAAGGAGCCCGACGTTTGCCTTTTCCGAAAGGGGCTCTGCAGAGGAAAAGCAGCAGGAGCTGTATCGCCTGTGGGAAAGCACAGATCCACAGGGCTGTTGTGCTGTGAATAGGCTGCCAAGGGAAGGTGCAGACCAGCAACAGCTTTCAGGCTTAGCACCTTCCTTGTGGGAGAAGGAGCCGGATTTTTGCCTTATCGGAGAGGGGCTCTGCAGAGGAAAAGCATCATGAGCTGCATCGTCTCTGGGAAAGCACAGATCCGCCGGGCTGTTGTGCTGTGAATAGGCTGCCAAGGGAAGGTGCAGACCAGCAACAGCTTTCAGGGCTACCGCCTTCCTTGTGGGAGAAGGAGCCGGATGTTTGCTTTATCGGAGAGGGGCTCTGCAGAGGAAAAGCATCATGAGCTGTATCGTCTCTGGGAAAGCACAGATCCGCAGGGCTGTTGTGCTGTGAATAGGCTGCCAAGGGAAGGTGCAGACCAGCAACAGCTTTCAGGGCTACCGCCTTCCTTGTGGGAGAAGGAGCCGGATGTTTTCTTTATCGGAGAGGGGCTCTGCAGAGGAAAAGCAGCAGGAGCTGTATCGCCTGTGGGAAAGCACAGATCCGCAGGGCTGTTGTGCTGTGAATAGGCTGCCAAGGGAAGGTGCAGACCAGCAACAGCTTTCAGGCTTAGCACCTTCCTTGTGGAAGAAGGAGCCCGATTTTTGCCTTATCGGAGAGGGGCTCTGCAGAGGAAAAGCAGCAGGAGCTGTATCGTCTGTGGGAAAGCACAGATCCGCAGGGCTGTTGTGCTGTGAATAGGCTGCCAAGGGAAGGTGCAGACCAACAACAGCTTTCAGGCTTAGCACCTTCCTTGTGGGAGAAGGAGCGGTATGTTTGCCTTTTCCGAAAGGGGCTCTGCAGAGGAAAAGCAGCAGGAACAGTATCGTCTCTGGGAAAGCACAGATCCGCAGGGCTGTTGTGCTGTGAATAGGCTGCCAAGGGAAGGTGCAGACCAACAACAGCTTTCAGGGCTAGCACCTTCCTTGTGGGAGAAGGAGCCGGACGTTTGCCTTATCGGAGAGGGTCTCTGCAGAGGAAAAGCAGCAGGAGCAGTATCGTCTCTGGGAAAGCACAGATCCGCAGGGCTGTTGTGCTGTGAATAGGCTGCCAAGGGAAGGTGCAGACCAGCAACATCTTTCAGGCTTAGCACCTTCCTTGTGGGAGAAGGAGCCGGACGTTTGCCTTTTCCGAAAGGGGCTCTGCAGAGGAAAAGCAGCAGGAGCTGTATCGTCTGTGGGAAAGCACAGATCCGCAGGGCTGTTGTGCTGTGAATAGGCTGCCAAGGGAAGGTGCAGACCAGCAACAGCTTTCAGGGCTAGCACCTTCCTTGTGGGAGAAGGAGCGGGATGTTTGCCTTTTCCGAAAGGGGCTCTGCAGAGGAAAAGCAGCAGGAGCAGTATCGTCTCTGGGAAAGCACATATCCGCAGGGCTGTTGTGCTGTGAATAGGCTGCCAAGGGAAGGTGCAGACCAGCAACAGCTTTCAGGGCTAGCACCTTCCCTGTGGGACAAGGAGCCGGACGTTTGCCTTATCGGAGAGGGGCTCTGCAGAGGAAAAGCAGCAGGAGCAGTATCGTCTCTGGGAAAGCACAGATCCGCAGGGCTGTTGTGCTGTGAATAGGCTGCCAAGGGAAGGTGCAGACCAGCAACAGCTTTCAGGGCTACCGCCTTCCTTGTGGGAGAAGGAGCTGAATTTTTGCCTTATCCGAGAGGGGCTCTGCAGAGGAAAAGCAGCAGGAGCTGTATCGTCTGTGGGAAAGCACAGATCCGCAGGGCTGTTGTGCTGTGAATAGGCTGCACGGGGAAGGTGCAGACCAACAACAGCTTTCAGGCTTAGCACCTTCCTTGTGGGAGAAGGAGCCCGATTTTTGCCTTATCGGAGAGGGGCTCTGCAGAGGAAAAGCAGCAGGAGCTGTATCGTCTGTGGGAAAGCACAGATCCGCAGGGCTGTTGTGCTGTGAATAGGCTGCCAAGGGAAGGTGCAGACCAGCAACAGCTTTCAGGGCTAGCACCTTCCTTGTGGGAGAAGGAGACGAATTTTTGCCTTATCGGAGAGGGGCTCTGCAGAGGAAAAGCAGCAGGAGCTGTATCGCCTGTGGGAAAGCACAGATCCACAGGGCTGTTGTGCTGTGAATAGGCTGCCAAGGGAAGGTGCATACCAACAACAGCTTTCAGGGCTAGCACCTTCCTTGTGGGAGAAGGAGCCGGACGTTTGCCTTATCGGAGAGGGGCTCTGCAGAGGAAAACCAGCAGGAGCAGTATCGTCTCTGGGAAAGCACAGATCCGCAGGGCTGTTGTGCTGTGAATAGGCTGCCAAGGGAAGGTGCAGACCAGCAACAGCTTTCAGGGCTAGCACCTTCCTTGTGGGAGAAGGAGCCCGATTTTTGCCTTATCGGAGAGGGGCTCTGCAGAGGAAAAGCAGCAGGAGCTGTATCGTCTGTGGGAAAGCACAGATCCGCAGGGCTGTTGTGCTGTGAATAGGCTGCCAAGGGAAGGTGCAGACCAGCAACAGCTTTCAGGGCTAGCACCTTCCTTGTGGGAGAAGGAGCCCGATTTTTGCCTTATCGGAGAGGGGCTCTGCAGAGGAAAAGCAGCAGGAGCTGTATCGTCTCTGGGAAAGCACAGATCCGCAGGGCTGTTGTGCTGTGAATAGGCTGCCAAGGGAAGGTGCAGACCAGCAACAGCTTTCAGGGCTAGCACCTTCCTTGTGGGAGAAGGAGCCGGACTTTTGCCTTTTCCGAAAGGGGCTCTGCAGAGGAAAAGCAGCAGGAGCAGTATCGTCTCTGGGAAAGCACAGATCCGCAGGGCTGTTGTGCTGTGAATAGGCTGCCAAGGGAAGGTGCAGACCAGCAACAGCTTTCAGGGCTAGCACCTTCCTTGTGGGAGAAGGAGACGAATTTTTGCCTTACCGGAGAGGGGCTCTGCAGAGGAAAAGCAGCAGGAGCAGTATCGTCTCTGGGAAAGCAGAGATCCGCATGGCTGTTGTGCTGTGAATAGGCTGCCAAGGGAAGGTGCAGACCAGCAACACCTTTCAGGGCTACCGCCTTCCTTGTGGGAGAAGGAGCCCGATTTTTGCCTTATCGGAGAGGGGCTCTGCAGAGGAAAAGCATCATGAGCTGCAGCGTCTGTGGGAAAGCACAGATCCGCAGGGCTGTTGTGCTGTGAATAGGCTGCCAAGGGAAGGTGCAGACCAGCAACAGCTTTCAGGGCTAGCACCTTCCTTGTGGGAGAAGGAATCGGACGTTTGCCTTTTCCGAAAGGGGCTCTGCAGAGGAAAAGCAGCAGGAGCTGTATCGTCTGTGGGAAAGCACAGATCCGCAGGGCTGTTGTGCTGTGAATAGGCTGCCAGGGGAAGGTGCAGACCAGCAACAGCTTTCAGGCTTAGCACCTTCCTTGTGGGAGAAGGAGCTGAATTTTTGCCTTATCCGAGAGGGGCTCTGCAGAGGAAAAGCAGCAGGAGCTGTATCGTCTGTGGGAAAGCACAGATCCGCAGGGCTGTTGTGCTGTGAATAGGCTGCCAAGGGAAGGTGCAGACCAGCAACAGCTTTCAGGCTTAGCACCTTCCTTGTGGGAGAAGAAGCCCGATTTTTGCCTTATCGGAGAGGGGCTCTGCAGAGGAAAAGCAGCAGGAGCTGTATCGTCTGTGGGAAAGCACAGATCCGCAGGGCTGTTGTGCTGTGAATAGGCTGCCAAGGGAAGGTGCAGACCAGCAACAGCTTTCAGGGCTACCGCCTTCCTTGTGGGAGAAGGAGCCCGATTTTTGCCTTATCGGAGAGGGGCTCTGCAGAGGAAAAGCAGCAGGAGCTGCAGCGTCTGTGGGAAAGCACAGATCCGCAGGGCTGTTGTGCTGTGAATAGGCTGCCAAGGGAAGGTGCAGACCAGCAACAGCTTTCAGGCTTAGCACCTTCCTTGTGGGAGAAGGAGACGAATTTTTGCCTTATCCGAGAGGGGCTCTGCAGAGGAAAAGCAGCAGGAGCTGTATCGCCTGTGGGAAAGCACAGATCCGCAGGGCTGTTGTGCTGTGAATAGGCTGCCAAGGGAAGGTGCAGACCAGCAACAGCTTTCAGGGCTAGCACCTTCCTTGTGGGAGAAGGAGACGAATTTTTGCCTTATCCGAGAGGGGCTCTGCAGAGGAAAAGCAGCAGGAGCTGTATCGTCTGTGGGAAAGCACAGATCCGCAGGGCTGTTGTGCTGTGAATAGGCTGCCAAGGGAAGGTGCAGACCAACAACAGCTTTCAGGCTTAGCACCTTCCTTGTGGGAGAATGAGCCCGATTTTTGCCTTATCGGAGAGGGGCTCTGCAGAGGAAAAGCATCATGAGCTGCAGCGTCTGTGGGAAAGCACAGATCCGCAGGGCTGTTGTGCTGTGAATAGGCTGCCAAGGGAAGGTGCAGACCAGCAACAGCTTTCAGGGCTAGCACCTTCCTTGTGGGAGAAGGACCCGGACGTTTGCCTTTTCCGAAAGGGGCTCTGCAGAGGAAAAGCAGCAGGACCTGTATCGTCTCTGGGAAAGCACAGATCCGCAGGGCTGTTGTGCTGTGAATAGGCTGCCAAGGGAAGGTGCAGACCAGCAACAGCTTTCAGGGCTAGCACCTTCCTTGTGGGAGAAGGAGCGGGATGTTTGCCTTTTCCGAAAGGGGCTCTGCAGAGGAAAAGCAGCAGGAGCAGTATCGTCTCTGGGAAAGCACATATCCGCAGGGCTGTTGTGCTGTGAATAGGCTGCCAAGGGAAGGTGCAGACCAGCAACAGCTTTCAGGGCTAGCACCTTCCTTGTGGGACAAGGAGCCGGACGTTTGCCTTATCGGAGAGGGGCTCTGCAGAGGAAAAGCAGCAGGAGCAGTATCGTCTCTGGGAAAGCACAGATCCGCAGGGCTGTTGTGCTGTGAATAGGCTGCCAAGGGAAGGTGCAGACCAGCAACAGCTTTCAGGGCTACCGCCTTCCTTGTGGGAGAAGGAGCTGAATTTTTGCCTTATCCGAGAGGGGCTCTGCAGAGGAAAAGCAGCAGGAGCTGTATCGTCTGTGGGAAAGCACAGATCCGCAGGGCTGTTGTGCTGTGAATAGGCTGCACGGGGAAGGTGCAGACCAACAACAGCTTTCAGGCTTAGCACCTTCCTTGTGGGAGAAGGAGACGAATTTTTGCCTTACCGGAGAGGGGCTCTGCAGAGGAAAAGCAGCAGGAGCAGTATCGTCTCTGGGAAAGCACAGATCCGCAGGGCTGTTGTGCTGTGAATAGGCTGCCAAGGGAAGGTGCAGACCAGCAACACCTTTCAGGGCTACCGCCTTCCTTGTGGGAGAAGGAGCCCGATTTTTGCCTTATCGGAGAGGGGCTCTGCAGAGGAAAAGCATCATGAGCTGCAGCGTCTGTGGGAAAGCACAGATCCGCAGGGCTGTTGTGCTGTGAATAGGCTGCCAAGGGAAGGTGCAGACCAGCAACAGCTTTCAGGCTTAGCACCTTCCTTGTGGGAGAAGGAGCTGAATTTTTGCCTTATCCGAGAGGGGCTCTGCAGAGGAAAAGCAGCAGGAGCTGTATCGTCTGTGGGAAAGCACAGATCCGCAGGGCTGTTGTGCTGTGAATAGGCTGCCAAGGGAAGGTGCAGACCAGCAACAGCTTTCAGGGCTAGCACCTTCCTTGTGGGAGAAGAAGCCCGATTTTTGCCTTATCGGAGAGGGGCTCTGCAGAGGAAAAGCAGCAGGAGCTGTATCGTCTGTGGGAAAGCACAGATCCGCAGGGCTGTTGTGCTGTGAATAGGCTGCCAAGGGAAGGTGCAGACCAGCAACAGCTTTCAGGGCTACCGCCTTCCTTGAGGGAGAAGGAGCCCGATTTTTGCCTTATCGGAGAGGGGCTCTGCAGAGGAAAAGCAGCAGGAGCTGCAGCGTCTGTGGGAAAGCACAGATCCGCAGGGCTGTTGTGCTGTGAATAGGCTGCCAAGGGAAGGTGCAGACCAGCAACAGCTTTCAGGCTTAGCACCTTCCTTGTGGGAGAAGGAGACGAATTTTTGCCTTATCCGAGAGGGGCTCTGCAGAGGAAAAGCAGCAGGAGCTGTATCGCCTGTGGGAAAGCACAGATCCGCAGGGCTGTTGTGCTGTGAATAGGCTGCCAAGGGAAGGTGCAGACCAGCAACAGCTTTCAGGGCTAGCACCTTCCTTGTGGGAGAAGGAGACGAATTTTTGCCTTATCCGAGAGGGGCTCTGCAGAGGAAAAGCAGCAGGAGCTGTATCGTCTGTGGGAAAGCACAGATCCGCAGGGCTGTTGTGCTGTGAATAGGCTGCCAAGGGAAGGTGCAGACCAACAACAGCTTTCAGGCTTAGCACCTTCCTTGTAGGAGAAGGAGCCCGACGTTTGCCTTTTCCGAAAGGGGCTCTGCAGAGGAAAAGCAGCAGGAGCTGTATCGCCTGTGGGAAAGCACAGATCCACAGGGCTGTTGTGCTGTGAATAGGCTGCCAAGGGAAGGTGCAGACCAGCAACAGCTTTCAGGCTTAGCACCTTCCTTGTGGGAGAAGGAGCCGGATTTTTGCCTTATCGGAGAGGGGCTCTGCAGAGGAAAAGCATCATGAGCTGCATCGTCTCTGGGAAAGCACAGATCCGCCGGGCTGTTGTGCTGTGAATAGGCTGCCAAGGGAAGGTGCAGACCAGCAACAGCTTTCAGGGCTACCGCCTTCCTTGTGGGAGAAGGAGCCGGATGTTTGCTTTATCGGAGAGGGGCTCTGCAGAGGAAAAGCATCATGAGCTGTATCGTCTCTGGGAAAGCACAGATCCGCAGGGCTGTTGTGCTGTGAATAGGCTGCCAAGGGAAGGTGCAGACCAGCAACAGCTTTCAGGGCTACCGCCTTCCTTGTGGGAGAAGGAGCCGGATGTTTTCTTTATCGGAGAGGGGCTCTGCAGAGGAAAAGCAGCAGGAGCTGTATCGCCTGTGGGAAAGCACAGATCCGCAGGGCTGTTGTGCTGTGAATAGGCTGCCAAGGGAAGGTGCAGACCAGCAACAGCTTTCAGGCTTAGCACCTTCCTTGTGGAAGAAGGAGCCCGATTTTTGCCTTATCGGAGAGGGGCTCTGCAGAGGAAAAGCAGCAGGAGCTGTATCGTCTGTGGGAAAGCACAGATCCGCAGGGCTGTTGTGCTGTGAATAGGCTGCCAAGGGAAGGTGCAGACCAACAACAGCTTTCAGGCTTAGCACCTTCCTTGTGGGAGAAGGAGCGGTATGTTTGCCTTTTCCGAAAGGGGCTCTGCAGAGGAAAAGCAGCAGGAACAGTATCGTCTCTGGGAAAGCACAGATCCGCAGGGCTGTTGTGCTGTGAATAGGCTGCCAAGGGAAGGTGCAGACCAACAACAGCTTTCAGGGCTAGCACCTTCCTTGTGGGAGAAGGAGCCGGACGTTTGCCTTATCGGAGAGGGTCTCTGCAGAGGAAAAGCAGCAGGAGCAGTATCGTCTCTGGGAAAGCACAGATCCGCAGGGCTGTTGTGCTGTGAATAGGCTGCCAAGGGAAGGTGCAGACCAGCAACAGCTTTCAGGCTTAGCACCTTCCTTGTGGGAGAAGGAGCCGGACGTTTGCCTTTTCCGAAAGGGGCTCTGCAGAGGAAAAGCAGCAGGAGCTGTATCGTCTGTGGGAAAGCACAGATCCGCAGGGCTGTTGTGCTGTGAATAGGCTGCCAAGGGAAGGTGCAGACCAGCAACAGCTTTCAGGGCTAGCACCTTCCTTGTGGGAGAAGGAGCGGGATGTTTGCCTTTTCCGAAAGGGGCTCTGCAGAGGAAAAGCAGCAGGAGCAGTATCGTCTCTGGGAAAGCACATATCCGCAGGGCTGTTGTGCTGTGAATAGGCTGCCAAGGGAAGGTGCAGACCAGCAACAGCTTTCAGGGCTAGCACCTTCCTTGTGGGACAAGGAGCCGGACGTTTGCCTTATCCGAGAGGGGCTCTGCAGAGGAAAAGCAGCAGGAGCTGTATCGTCTGTGGGAAAGCACAGATCCGCAGGGCTGTTGTGCTGTGAATAGGCTGCACGGGGAAGGTGCAGACCAACAACAGCTTTCAGGCTTAGCACCTTCCTTGTGGGAGAAGGAGCCCGATTTTTGCCTTATCGGAGAGGGGCTCTGCAGAGGAAAAGCAGCAGGAGCTGTATCGTCTGTGGGAAAGCACAGATCCGCAGGGCTGTTGTGCTGTGAATAGGCTGCCAAGGGAAGGTGCAGACCAGCAACAGCTTTCAGGGCTAGCACCTTCCTTGTGGGAGAAGGAGACGAATTTTTGCCTTATCGGAGAGGGGCTCTGCAGAGGAAAAGCAGCAGGAGCTGTATCGCCTGTGGGAAAGCACAGATCCACAGGGCTGTTGTGCTGTGAATAGGCTGCCAAGGGAAGGTGCATACCAACAACAGCTTTCAGGGCTAGCACCTTCCTTGTGGGAGAAGGAGCCGGACGTTTGCCTTATCGGAGAGGGGCTCTGCAGAGGAAAACCAGCAGGAGCAGTATCGTCTCTGGGAAAGCACAGATCCGCAGGGCTGTTGTGCTGTGAATAGGCTGCCAAGGGAAGGTGCAGACCAGCAACAGCTTTCAGGGCTAGCACCTTCCTTGTGGGAGAAGGAGCCCGATTTTTGCCTTATCGGAGAGGGGCTCTGCAGAGGAAAAGCAGCAGGAGCTGTATCGTCTGTGGGAAAGCACAGATCCGCAGGGCTGTTGTGCTGTGAATAGGCTGCCAAGGGAAGGTGCAGACCAGCAACAGCTTTCAGGGCTAGCACCTTCCTTGTGGGAGAAGGAGCCCGATTTTTGCCTTATCGGAGAGGGGCTCTGCAGAGGAAAAGCAGCAGGAGCTGTATCGTCTCTGGGAAAGCACAGATCCGCAGGGCTGTTGTGCTGTGAATAGGCTGCCAAGGGAAGGTGCAGACCAGCAACAGCTTTCAGGGCTAGCACCTTCCTTGTGGGAGAAGGAGCCGGACGTTTGCCTTTTCCGAAAGGGGCTCTGCAGAGGAAAAGCAGCAGGAGCAGTATCGTCTCTGGGAAAGCACAGATCCGCAGGGCTGTTGTGCTGTGAATAGGCTGCCAAGGGAAGGTGCAGACCAGCAACAGCTTTCAGGGCTAGCACCTTCCTTGTGGGAGAAGGAGACGAATTTTTGCCTTACCGGAGAGGGGCTCTGCAGAGGAAAAGCAGCAGGAGCAGTATCGTCTCTGGGAAAGCAGAGATCCGCATGGCTGTTGTGCTGTGAATAGGCTGCCAAGGGAAGGTGCAGACCAGCAACACCTTTCAGGGCTACCGCCTTCCTTGTGGGAGAAGGAGCCCGATTTTTGCCTTATCGGAGAGGGGCTCTGCAGAGGAAAAGCATCATGAGCTGCAGCGTCTGTGGGAAAGCACAGATCCGCAGGGCTGTTGTGCTGTGAATAGGCTGCCAAGGGAAGGTGCAGACCAGCAACAGCTTTCAGGCTTAGCACCTTCCTTGTGGGAGAAGGAGCTGAATTTTTGCCTTATCCGAGAGGGGCTCTGCAGAGGAAAAGCAGCAGGAGCTGTATCGTCTGTGGGAAAGCACAGATCCGCAGGGCTGTTGTGCTGTGAATAGGCTGCCAAGGGAAGGTGCAGACCAGCAACAGCTTTCAGGGCTAGCACCTTCCTTGTGGGAGAAGGAATCGGACGTTTGCCTTTTCCGAAAGGGGCTCTGCAGAGGAAAAGCAGCAGGAGCTGTATCGTCTGTGGGAAAGCACAGATCCGCAGGGCTGTTGTGCTGTGAATAGGCTGCCAGGGGAAGGTGCAGACCAGCAACAGCTTTCAGGCTTAGCACCTTCCTTGTGGGAGAAGGAGCTGAATTTTTGCCTTATCCGAGAGGGGCTCTGCAGAGGAAAAGCAGCAGGAGCTGTATCGTCTGTGGGAAAGCACAGATCCGCAGGGCTGTTGTGCTGTGAATAGGCTGCCAAGGGAAGGTGCAGACCAGCAACAGCTTTCAGGCTTAGCACCTTCCTTGTGGGAGAAGAAGCCCGATTTTTGCCTTATCGGAGAGGGGCTCTGCAGAGGAAAAGCAGCAGGAGCTGTATCGTCTGTGGGAAAGCACAGATCCGCAGGGCTGTTGTGCTGTGAATAGGCTGCCAAGGGAAGGTGCAGACCAGCAACAGCTTTCAGGGCTACCGCCTTCCTTGTGGGAGAAGGAGCCCGATTTTTGCCTTATCGGAGAGGGGCTCTGCAGAGGAAAAGCAGCAGGAGCTGTAGCGTCTGTGGGAAAGCACAGATCCGCAGGGCTGTTGTGCTGTGAATAGGCTGCCAAGGGAAGGTGCAGACCAGCAACAGCTTTCAGGCTTAGCACCTTCCTTGTGGGAGAAGGAGACGAATTTTTGCCTTATCCGAGAGGGGCTCTGCAGAGGAAAAGCAGCAGGAGCTGTATCGCCTGTGGGAAAGCACAGATCCGCAGGGCTGTTGTGCTGTGAATAGGCTGCCAAGGGAAGGTGCAGACCAGCAACAGCTTTCAGGGCTAGCACCTTCCTTGTGGGAGAAGGAGACGAATTTTTGCCTTATCCGAGAGGGGCTCTGCAGAGGAAAAGCAGCAGGAGCTGTATCGTCTGTGGGAAAGCACAGATCCGCAGGGCTGTTGTGCTGTGAATAGGCTGCCAAGGGAAGGTGCAGACCAACAACAGCTTTCAGGCTTAGCACCTTCCTTGTGGGAGAATGAGCCCGATTTTTGCCTTATCGGAGAGGGGCTCTGCAGAGGAAAAGCATCATGAGCTGCAGCGTCTGTGGGAAAGCACAGATCCGCAGGGCTGTTGTGCTGTGAATAGGCTGCCAAGGGAAGGTGCAGACCAGCAACAGCTTTCAGGGCTAGCACCTTCCTTGTGGGAGAAGGACCCGGACGTTTGCCTTTTCCGAAAGGGGCTCTGCAGAGGAAAAGCAGCAGGACCTGTATCGTCTCTGGGAAAGCACAGATCCGCAGGGCTGTTGTGCTGTGAATAGGCTGCCAAGGGAAGGTGCAGACCAGCAACAGCTTTCAGGGCTAGCACCTTCCTTGTGGGAGAAGGAGCGGGATGTTTGCCTTTTCCGAAAGGGGCTCTGCAGAGGAAAAGCAGCAGGAGCAGTATCGTCTCTGGGAAAGCACATATCCGCAGGGCTGTTGTGCTGTGAATAGGCTGCCAAGGGAAGGTGCAGACCAGCAACAGCTTTCAGGGCTAGCACCTTCCTTGTGGGACAAGGAGCCGGACGTTTGCCTTATCGGAGAGGGGCTCTGCAGAGGAAAAGCAGCAGGAGCAGTATCGTCTCTGGGAAAGCACAGATCCGCAGGGCTGTTGTGCTGTGAATAGGCTGCCAAGGGAAGGTGCAGACCAGCAACAGCTTTCAGGGCTACCGCCTTCCTTGTGGGAGAAGGAGCTGAATTTTTGCCTTATCCGAGAGGGGCTCTGCAGAGGAAAAGCAGCAGGAGCTGTATCGTCTGTGGGAAAGCACAGATCCGCAGGGCTGTTGTGCTGTGAATAGGCTGCACGGGGAAGGTGCAGACCAACAACAGCTTTCAGGCTTAGCACCTTCCTTGTGGGAGAAGGAGCCCGATTTTTGCCTTATCGGAGAGGGGCTCTGCAGAGGAAAAGCAGCAGGAGCTGTATCGTCTGTGGGAAAGCACAGATCCGCAGGGCTGTTGTGCTGTGAATAGGCTGCCAAGGGAAGGTGCAGACCAGCAACAGCTTTCAGGGCTAGCACCTTCCTTGTGGGAGAAGGAGACGAATTTTTGCCTTATCGGAGAGGGGCTCTGCAGAGGAAAAGCAGCAGGAGCTGTATCGCCTGTGGGAAAGCACAGATCCACAGGGCTGTTGTGCTGTGAATAGGCTGCCAAGGGAAGGTGCATACCAACAACAGCTTTCAGGGCTAGCACCTTCCTTGTGGGAGAAGGAGCCGGACGTTTGCCTTATCGGAGAGGGGCTCTGCAGAGGAAAAGCAGCAGGAGCAGTATCGTCTCTGGGAAAGCACAGATCCGCAGGGCTGTTGTGCTGTGAATAGGCTGCCAAGGGAAGGTGCAGACCAGCAACAGCTTTCAGGGCTACCGCCTTCCTTGTGGGAGAAGGAGCTGAATTTTTGCCTTATCCGAGAGGGGCTCTGCAGAGGAAAAGCAGCAGGAGCAGTATCGTCTCTGGGAAAGCACAGATCCGCAGGGCTGTTGTGCTGTGAATAGGCTGCCAAGGGAAGGTGCAGACCAACAACAGCTTTCAGGCTTAGCACCTTCCTTGTGGGAGAAGGAGCCCGATTTTTGCCTTATCGGAGAGGGGCTCTGCAGAGGAAAAGCATCATGAGCTGCAGCGTCTGTGGGAAAGCACAGATCCGCAGGGCTGTTGTGCTGTGAATAGGCTGCCAAGGGAAGGTGCAGACCAGCAACAGCTTTCAGGCTTAGCACCTTCCTTGTGGGAGAAGGAGACGAATTTTTGCCTTATCGGAGAGGGGCTCTGCAGAGGAAAAGCAGCAGGAGCAGTATCGTCTCTGGGAAAGCACAGATCCGCAGGGCTGTTGTGCTGTGAATAGGCTGCCAAGGGAAGGTGCAGACCAGCAACAGCTTTCAGGGCTACCGCCTTCCTTGTGGGAGAAGGAGCCCGATTTTTGCCTTATCGGAGAGGGGCTCTGCAGAGGAAAAGCAGCAGGAGCTGCATCGTCTGTGGGAAAGCACAGATCCGCAGGGCTGTTGTGCTGTGAATAGGCTGCCAAGGGAAGGTGCAGACCAGCAACAGCTTTCAGGCTTAGCACCTTCCTTGTGGGAGAAGGAGACGAATTTTTGCCTTATCGGAGAGGGGCTCTGCAGAGGAAAAGCAGCAGGAGCTGTATCGTCTGTGGGAAAGCACAGATCCGCAGGGCTGTTGTGCTGTGAATAGGCTGCCAAGGGAAGGTGCAGACCAGCAACAGCTTTCAGGGCTAGCACCTTCCTTGTGGGAGAAGGAGACGAATTTTTGCCTTGTCCGAGAGGGGCTCTGCAGAGGAAAAGCAGCAGGAGCTGCAGCGTCTGTGGGAAAGCACAGATCCGCAGGGCTGTTGTGCTGTGAATAGGCTGCCAAGGGAAGGTGCAGACCAACAACAGCTTTCAGGCTTAGCACCTTCCTTGTGGGAGAAGGAGCCCGATTTTTGCCTTATCGGAGAGGGGCTCTGCAGAGGAAAAGCATCATGAGCTGCAGCGTCTGTGGGAAAGCACAGATCCGCAGGGCTGTTGTGCTGTGAATAGGCTGCCAAGGGAAGGTGCAGACCAGCAACAGCTTTCAGGGCTAGCACCTTCCTTGTGGGAGAAGGAGTCGGACGTTTGCCTTTTCCGAAAGGGGCTTTGCAGAGGAATAGACTCATGAGCTGTATCGTCTGTGGGAAAGCACAGATCCGCAGGGCTGTTGTGCTGTGAATAGGCTGCCAAGGGAAGGTGCAGACCAGCAACAGCTTTCAGGCTTAGCACCTTCCTTGTGGGAGAAGAAGCCCGATTTTTGCCTTATCGGAGAGGGGCTCTGCAGAGGAAAAGCAGCAGGAGCTGTATCGTCTGTGGGAAAGCACAGATCCGCAGGGCTGTTGTGCTGTGAATAGGCTGCCAAGGGAAGGTGCAGACCAGCAACAGCTTTCAGGCTTAGCACCTTCCTTGTGGGAGAAGGAGACGAATTTTTGCCTTATCGGAGAGGGGCTCTGCAGAGGAAAAGCAGCAGGAGCAGTATCGTCTCTGGGAAAGCACAGATCCGCAGGGCTGTTGTGCTGTGAATAGGCTGCCAAGGGAAGGTGCAGACCAGCAACAGCTTTCAGGGCTACCGCCTTCCTTGTGGGAGAAGGAGACGAATTTTTGCCTTATCGGAGAGGGGCTCTGCAGAGGAAAAGCAGCAGGAGCAGTATCGTCTCTGGGAAAGCACAGATCCGCAGGGCTGTTGTGCTGTGAATAGGCTGCCAAGGGAAGGTGCAGACCAGCAACAGCTTTCAGGGCTACCGCCTTCCTTGTGGGAGAAGGAGCCCGATTTTTGCCTTATCGGAGAGGGGCTCTGCAGAGGAAAAGCATCATGAGCTGTATCGTCTGTGGGAAAGCACAGATCCGCAGGGCTGTTGTGCTGTGAATAGGCTGCCAAGGGAAGGTGCAGACCAGCAACAGCTTTCAGGGCTACGGCCTTCCTTGTGGGAGAAGGAGTCGGACGTTTGCCTTTTCGGAGAGGAACTCTGCAGAGGAAAAGCAGCAGGAGATGTATCGTCTGTGGGAAAGCACAGATCCGCCGGGCTGTTGTGCTGTGAATAGGCTGCCAAGGGAAGGTGCAGACCAGCAACTGCTTTCAGGGCTAGCACCTTCCTTGTGGGAGAAGGAGCCGGACGTTTGCCTTTTCCGAAAGGGGCTCTGCAGAGGAAAAGCAGCAGGAGCTGTATCGTCTGTGGGAAAGCAGAGATCCGCAGGGCTGTTGTGCTGTGAATAGGCTGCCAAGGGAAGGTGCAGACCAGCAACAGCTTTCAGGCTTAGCACCTTCCTTGTGGGAGAAGGATCCGGACGTTTGCCTTTTCCGAAAGGGGCTTTGCAGAGGAATAGACTCATGAGCTGTATCGTCTGTGGGAAAGCACAGATCCGCAGGGCTGTTGTGCTGTGAATAGGCTGCCAAGGGAAGGTGCAGACCAGCAACAGCTTTCAGGCTTAGCACCTTCCTTGTGGGAGAAGGAGACGAATTTTTGCCTTATCCGAGAGGGGCTCTGCAGAGGAAAAGCAGCAGGAGCTGTATCGCCTGTGGGAAAGCACAGATCCGCAGGGCTGTTGTGCTGTGAATAGGCTGCCAAGGGAAGGTGCAGACCAGCAACAGCTTTCAGGGCTACCGCCTTCCTTGTGGGAGAAGGAGCTGAATTTTTGCCTTATCCGAGAGGGGCTCTGCAGAGGAAAAGCAGCAGGAGCTGTATCGCCTGTGGGAAAGCACAGATCCGCAGGGCTGTTGTGCTGTGAATAGGCTGCCAAGGGAAGGTGCAGACCAGCAACAGCTTTCAGGGCTAGCACCTTCCTTGTGGGAGAAGGAGACGAATTTTTGGCTTATCGGAGAGGGGCTCTGCAGAGGAAAAGCAACATGAGCTGTATCGCCTGTGGGAAAGCACATATCCGCAGGGCTGTTGTGCTGTGAATAGGCTGCCAAGGGAAGGTGCAGACCAGCAACAGCTTTTAGGCTTAGCACCTTCCTTGTGGGAGAAGGAGCGGGATGTTTGCCTTTTCCGAAAGGGGCTCTGCAGAGGAAAAGCAGCAGGAGCAGTATCGTCTCTGGGAAAGCACAGATCCGCAGGGCTGTTGTGCTGTGAATAGGCTGCCAAGGGAAGGTGCAGACCAACAACAGCTTTCAGGGCTAGCACCTTCCTTGTGGGAGAAGGAGCCCGATTTTTGCCTTATCGGAGAGGGGCTCTGCAGAGGAAAAGCAGCAGGAGCTGTATCGTCTGTGGGAAAGCACAGATCCGCAGGGCTGTTGTGCTGTGAATAGGCTGCCAAGGGAAGGTGCAGACCAGCAACAGCTTTCATGGCTAGCACCTTCCTTGTGGGAGAAGGAGACGAATTTTTGCCTTATCCGAGAGGGGCTCTGCAGAGGAAAAGCAGCAGGAGCTGTATCGCCTGTGGGAAAGCACAGATCCACAGGGCTGTTGTGCTGTGAATAGGCTGCCAAGGGAAGGTGCAGACCAGCAACAGCTTTCAGGGCTACCGCCTTCCTTGTGGGAGAAGGAGCCGGATGTTTGCCTTTTCCGAAAGGGGCTCTGCAGAGGAAAAGCAGCAGGAGCAGTATCGTCTCTGGGAAAGCACAGATCCGCAGGGCTGTTGTGCTGTGAATAGGCTGCCAAGGGAAGGTGCAGACCAACAACAGCTTTCAGGGCTAGCACCTTCCTTGTGGGAGAAGGAGCCGGACGTTTGCCTTATCGGAGAGGGGCTCTGCAGAGGAAAACCAGCAGGAGCAGTATCGTCTCTGGGAAAGCACAGATCCGCAGGGCTGTTGTGCTGTGAATAGGCTGCCAAGGGAAGGTGCAGACCAGCAACAGCTTTCAGGGCTACCGCCTTCCTTGTGGGAGAAGGAGCGGGATGTTTGCCTTTTCCAAAAGGGGCTCTGCAGAGGAAAAGCAGCAGGAGCAGTATCGTCTCTGGGAAAGCACATATCCGCAGGGCTGTTGTGCTGTGAATAGGCTGCCAAGGGAAGGTGCAGACCAACAACAGCTTTCAGGCTTAGCACCTTCCTTGTGGGAGAAGGAGCCCGATTTTTGCCTTATCGGAGAGGGGCTCTGCAGAGGAAAAGCATCATGAGCTGCAGCGTCTGTGGGAAAGCACAGATCCGCAGGGCTGTTGTGCTGTGAATAGGCTGCCAAGGGAAGGTGCAGACCAGCAACAGCTTTCAGGCTTAGCACCTTCCTTGTGGGAGAAGGAGACGAATTTTTGCCTTATCGGAGAGGGGCTCTGCAGAGGAAAAGCAGCAGGAGCAGTATCGTCTCTGGGAAAGCACAGATCCGCAGGGCTGTTGTGCTGTGAATAGGCTGCCAAGGGAAGGTGCAGACCAGCAACAGCTTTCAGGGCTACCGCCTTCCTTGTGGGAGAAGGAGCCCGATTTTTGCCTTATCGGAGAGGGGCTCTGCAGAGGAAAAGCAGCAGGAGCTGCAGCGTCTGTGGGAAAGCACAGATCCGCAGGGCTGTTGTGCTGTGAATAGGCTGCCAAGGGAAGGTGCAGACCAGCAACAGCTTTCAGGCTTAGCACCTTCCTTGTGGGAGAAGGAGACGAATTTTTGCCTTATCGGAGAGGGGCTCTGCAGAGGAAAAGCAGCAGGAGCAGTATCGTCTCTGGGAAAGCACAGATCCGCAGGGCTGTTGTGCTGTGAATAGGCTGCCAAGGGAAGGTGCAGACCAGCAACAGCTTTCAGGGCTAGCACCTTCCTTGTGGGAGATGGAGTCGGACGTTTGCCTTTTCGGAGAGGAACTCTGCAGAGGAGAAGCAGCAGGAGATGTATCGTCTGTGGGAAAGCACAGATCCGCCGGGCTGTTGTGCTGAGAATAGGCTGCCAAGGGAAGGTGCAGACCAGCAACAGCTTTCAGGGCTAGCACCTTCCTTGTGGGAGAAGGAGCTGAATTTTTGCCTTATCCGAGAGGGGCTCTGCAGAGGAAAAGCAGCAGGAGCTGTATCGTCTGTGGGAAAGCAGAGATCCGCAGGGCTGTTGTGCTGTGAATAGGCTGCCAAGGGAAGGTGCAGACCAGCAACAGCTTTCAGGGCTAGCACCTTCCTTGTGGGAGAAGGAGCCGGACGTTTGCCTTTTCCGAAAGGGGCTTTACAGAGGAATAGACTCATGAGCTGTATCGTCTGTGGGAAAGCACAGATCCGCAGGGCTGTTGTGCTGTGAATAGGCTGCCAAGGGAAGGTGCAGACCAGCAACAGCTTTCAGGCTTAGCACCTTCCTTGTGGGAGAAGGAGACGAATTTTTGCCTTATCCGAGAGGGGCTCTGCAGAGGAAAAGCAGCAGGAGCTGTATCGCCTGTGGGAAAGCACAGATCCGCAGGGCTGTTGTGCTGTGAATAGGCTGCCAAGGGAAGGTGCAGACCAACAACAGCTTTCAGGGCTAGCACCTTCCTTGTGGGACAAGGAGCCGGACGTTTGCCTTATCGGAGAGGGGCTCTGCAGAGGAAAAGCAGCAGGAGCAGTATCGTCTCTGGGAAAGCACAGATCCGCAGGGCTGTTGTGCTGTGAATAGGCTGCCAAGGGAAGGTGCAGACCAGCAACAGCTTTCAGGGCTACCGCCTTCCTTGTGGGAGAAGGAGCTGAATTTTTGCCTTATCCGAGAGGGGCTCTGCAGAGGAAAAGCAGCAGGAGCTGTATCGTCTGTGGGAAAGCACAGATCCGCAGGGCTGTTGTGCTGTGAATAGGCTGCACGGGGAAGGTGCAGACCAACAACAGCTTTCAGGCTTAGCACCTTCCTTGTGGGAGAAGGAGCCCGATTTTTGCCTTATCGGAGAGGGGCTCTGCAGAGGAAAAGCAGCAGGAGCTGTATCGTCTGTGGGAAAGCACAGATCCGCAGGGCTGTTGTGCTGTGAATAGGCTGCCAAGGGAAGGTGCAGACCAGCAACAGCTTTCAGGGCTACCGCCTTCCTTGTGGGAGAAGGAGCCCGATTTTTGCCTTATCGGAGAGGGGCTCTGCAGAGGAAAAGCAGCAGGAGCTGCAGCGTCTGTGGGAAAGCACAGATCCGCAGGGCTGTTGTGCTGTGAATAGGCTGCCAAGGGAAGGTGCAGACCAGCAACAGCTTTCAGGCTTAGCACCTTCCTTGTGGGAGAAGGAGACGAATTTTTGCCTTATCCGAGAGGGGCTCTGCAGAGGAAAAGCAGCAGGAGCTGTATCGCCTGTGGGAAAGCACAGATCCGCAGGGCTGTTGTGCTGTGAATAGGCTGCCAAGGGAAGGTGCAGACCAGCAACAGCTTTCAGGGCTAGCACCTTCCTTGTGGGAGAAGGAGACGAATTTTTGCCTTATCCGAGAGGGGCTCTGCAGAGGAAAAGCAGCAGGAGCTGTATCGTCTGTGGGAAAGCACAGATCCGCAGGGCTGTTGTGCTGTGAATAGGCTGCCAAGGGAAGGTGCAGACCAACAACAGCTTTCAGGCTTAGCACCTTCCTTGTGGGAGAATGAGCCCGATTTTTGCCTTATCGGAGAGGGGCTCTGCAGAGGAAAAGCATCATGAGCTGCAGCGTCTGTGGGAAAGCACAGATCCGCAGGGCTGTTGTGCTGTGAATAGGCTGCCAAGGGAAGGTGCAGACCAGCAACAGCTTTCAGGGCTAGCACCTTCCTTGTGGGAGAAGGACCCGGACGTTTGCCTTTTCCGAAAGGGGCTCTGCAGAGGAAAAGCAGCAGGACCTGTATCGTCTCTGGGAAAGCACAGATCCGCAGGGCTGTTGTGCTGTGAATAGGCTGCCAAGGGAAGGTGCAGACCAGCAACAGCTTTCAGGGCTAGCACCTTCCTTGTGGGAGAAGGAGCGGGATGTTTGCCTTTTCCGAAAGGGGCTCTGCAGAGGAAAAGCAGCAGGAGCAGTATCGTCTCTGGGAAAGCACATATCCGCAGGGCTGTTGTGCTGTGAATAGGCTGCCAAGGGAAGGTGCAGACCAGCAACAGCTTTCAGGGCTAGCACCTTCCTTGTGGGACAAGGAGCCGGACGTTTGCCTTATCGGAGAGGGGCTCTGCAGAGGAAAAGCAGCAGGAGCAGTATCGTCTCTGGGAAAGCACAGATCCGCAGGGCTGTTGTGCTGTGAATAGGCTGCCAAGGGAAGGTGCAGACCAGCAACAGCTTTCAGGGCTACCGCCTTCCTTGTGGGAGAAGGAGCTGAATTTTTGCCTTATCCGAGAGGGGCTCTGCAGAGGAAAAGCAGCAGGAGCTGTATCGTCTGTGGGAAAGCACAGATCCGCAGGGCTGTTGTGCTGTGAATAGGCTGCACGGGGAAGGTGCAGACCAACAACAGCTTTCAGGCTTAGCACCTTCCTTGTGGGAGAAGGAGCCCGATTTTTGCCTTATCGGAGAGGGGCTCTGCAGAGGAAAAGCAGCAGGAGCTGTATCGTCTGTGGGAAAGCACAGATCCGCAGGGCTGTTGTGCTGTGAATAGGCTGCCAAGGGAAGGTGCAGACCAGCAACAGCTTTCAGGGCTAGCACCTTCCTTGTGGGAGAAGGAGACGAATTTTTGCCTTATCCGAGAGGGGCTCTGCAGAGGAAAAGCAGCAGGAGCTGTATCGCCTGTGGGAAAGCACAGATCCACAGGGCTGTTGTGCTGTGAATAGGCTGCCAAGGGAAGGTGCATACCAACAACAGCTTTCAGGGCTAGCACCTTCCTTGTGGGAGAAGGAGCCGGACGTTTGCCTTATCGGAGAGGGGCTCTGCAGAGGAAAAGCAGCAGGAGCAGTATCGTCTCTGGGAAAGCACAGATCCGCAGGGCTGTTGTGCTGTGAATAGGCTGCCAAGGGAAGGTGCAGACCAGCAACAGCTTTCAGGGCTACCGCCTTCCTTGTGGGAGAAGGAGCTGAATTTTTGCCTTATCCGAGAGGGGCTCTGCAGAGGAAAAGCAGCAGGAGCAGTATCGTCTCTGGGAAAGCACATATCCGCAGGGCTGTTGTGCTGTGAATAGGCTGCCAAGGGAAGGTGCAGACCAACAACAGCTTTCAGGCTTAGCACCTTCCTTGTGGGAGAAGGAGCCCGATTTTTGCCTTATCGGAGAGGGGCTCTGCAGAGGAAAAGCAGCAGGAGCTGCAGCGTCTGTGGGAAAGCACAGATCCGCAGGGCTGTTGTGCTGTGAATAGGCTGCCAAGGGAAGGTGCAGACCAGCAACAGCTTTCAGGCTTAGCACCTTCCTTGTGGGAGAAGGAGACGAATTTTTGCCTTATCGGAGAGGGGCTCTGCAGAGGAAAAGCAGCAGGAGCAGTATCGTCTCTGGGAAAGCACAGATCCGCAGGGCTGTTGTGCTGTGAATAGGCTGCCAAGGGAAGGTGCAGACCAGCAACAGCTTTCAGGGCTACCGCCTTCCTTGTGGGAGAAGGAGCCCGATTTTTGCCTTATCGGAGAGGGGCTCTGCAGAGGAAAAGCAGCAGGAGCTGCAGCGTCTGTGGGAAAGCACAGATCCGCAGGGCTGTTGTGCTGTGAATAGGCTGCCAAGGGAAGGTGCAGACCAGCAACAGCTTTCAGGCTTAGCACCTTCCTTGTGGGAGAAGGAGACGAATTTTTGCCTTATCGGAGAGGGGCTCTGCAGAGGAAAAGCAGCAGGAGCTGTATCGCCTGTGGGAAAGCACAGATCCGCAGGGCTGTTGTGCTGTGAATAGGCTGCCAAGGGAAGGTGCAGACCAGCAACAGCTTTCAGGGCTAGCACCTTCCTTGTGGGAGAAGGAGACGAATTTTTGCCTTGTCCGAGAGGGGCTCTGCAGAGGAAAAGCAGCAGGAGCTGCAGCGTCTGTGGGAAAGCACAGATCCGCAGGGCTGTTGTGCTGTGAATAGGCTGCCAAGGGAAGGTGCAGACCAACAACAGCTTTCAGGCTTAGCACCTTCCTTGTGGGAGAAGGAGCCCGATTTTTGCCTTATCGGAGAGGGGCTCTGCAGAGGAAAAGCATCATGAGCTGCAGCGTCTGTGGGAAAGCACAGATCCGCAGGGCTGTTGTGCTGTGAATAGGCTGCCAAGGGAAGGTGCAGACCAGCAACAGCTTTCAGGGCTAGCACCTTCCTTGTGGGAGAAGGAGTCGGACGTTTGCCTTTTCCGAAAGGGGCTTTGCAGAGGAATAGACTCATGAGCTGTATCGTCTGTGGGAAAGCACAGATCCGCAGGGCTGTTGTGCTGTGAATAGGCTGCCAAGGGAAGGTGCAGACCAGCAACAGCTTTCAGGCTTAGCACCTTCCTTGTGGGAGAAGAAGCCCGATTTTTGCCTTATCGGAGAGGGGCTCTGCAGAGGAAAAGCAGCAGGAGCTGTATCGTCTGTGGGAAAGCACAGATCCGCAGGGCTGTTGTGCTGTGAATAGGCTGCCAAGGGAAGGTGCAGACCAGCAACAGCTTTCAGGCTTAGCACCTTCCTTGTGGGAGAAGGAGACGAATTTTTGCCTTATCGGAGAGGGGCTCTGCAGAGGAAAAGCAGCAGGAGCAGTATCGTCTCTGGGAAAGCACAGATCCGCAGGGCTGTTGTGCTGTGAATAGGCTGCCAAGGGAAGGTGCAGACCAGCAACAGCTTTCAGGGCTACCGCCTTCCTTGTGGGAGAAGGAGACGAATTTTTGCCTTATCGGAGAGGGGCTCTGCAGAGGAAAAGCAGCAGGAGCAGTATCGTCTCTGGGAAAGCACAGATCCGCAGGGCTGTTGTGCTGTGAATAGGCTGCCAAGGGAAGGTGCAGACCAGCAACAGCTTTCAGGGCTACCGCCTTCCTTGTGGGAGAAGGAGCCCGATTTTTGCCTTATCGGAGAGGGGCTCTGCAGAGGAAAAGCATCATGAGCTGTATCGTCTGTGGGAAAGCACAGATCCGCAGGGCTGTTGTGCTGTGAATAGGCTGCCAAGGGAAGGTGCAGACCAGCAACAGCTTTCAGGGCTACGGCCTTCCTTGTGGGAGAAGGAGTCGGACGTTTGCCTTTTCGGAGAGGAACTCTGCAGAGGAAAAGCAGCAGGAGATGTATCGTCTGTGGGAAAGCACAGATCCGCCGGGCTGTTGTGCTGTGAATAGGCTGCCAAGGGAAGGTGCAGACCAGCAACTGCTTTCAGGGCTAGCACCTTCCTTGTGGGAGAAGGAGCCGGACGTTTGCCTTTTCCGAAAGGGGCTCTGCAGAGGAAAAGCAGCAGGAGCTGTATCGTCTGTGGGAAAGCAGAGATCCGCAGGGCTGTTGTGCTGTGAATAGGCTGCCAAGGGAAGGTGCAGACCAGCAACAGCTTTCAGGCTTAGCACCTTCCTTGTGGGAGAAGGATCCGGACGTTTGCCTTTTCCGAAAGGGGCTTTGCAGAGGAATAGACTCATGAGCTGTATCGTCTGTGGGAAAGCAGAGATCCGCAGGGCTGTTGTGCTGTGAATAGGCTGCCAAGGGAAGGTGCAGACCAGCAACAGCTTTCAGGGCTAGCACCTTCCTTGTGGGAGAAGGAGTCGGACGTTTGCCTTTTCCGAAAGGGGCTTTGCAGAGGAATAGACTCATGAGCTGTATCGTCTGTGGGAAAGCACAGATCCGCAGGGCTGTTGTGCTGTGAATAGGCTGCCAAGGGAAGGTGCAGACCAGCAACAGCTTTCAGGCTTATCACCTTCCTTGTGGGAGAAGAAGCCCGATTTTTGCCTTATCGGAGAGGGGCTCTGCAGAGGAAAAGCAGCAGGAGCTGTATCGCCTGTGGGAAAGCACAGATCCGCAGGGCTGTTGTGCTGTGAATAGGCTGCCAAGGGAAGGTGCAGACCAGCAACAGCTTTCAGGCTTAGCACCTTCCTTGTGGGAGAAGGAGCCCGATTTTTGCCTTATCGGAGAGGGGCTCTGCAGAGGAAAAGCAGCAGGAGCTGCAGCGTCTGTGGGAAAGCACAGATCCGCAGGGCTGTTGTGCTGTGAATAGGCTGCCAAGGGAAGGTGCAGACCAGCAACAGCTTTCAGGCTTAGCACCTTCCTTGTGGGAGAAGGAGACGAATTTTTGCCTTATCGGAGAGGGGCTCTGCAGAGGAAAAGCAGCAGGAGCAGTATCGTCTCTGGGAAAGCACAGATCCGCAGGGCTGTTGTGCTGTGAATAGGCTGCCAAGGGAAGGTGCAGACCAGCAACAGCTTTCAGGGCTAGCACCTTCCTTGTGGGAGAAGGAGTCGGACGTTTGCCTTTTCGGAGAGGAACTCTGCAGAGGAGAAGCAGCAGGAGATGTATCGTCTGTGGGAAAGCACAGATCCGCCGGGCTGTTGTGCTGTGAATAGGCTGCCAAGGGAAGGTGCAGACCAGCAACAGCTTTCAGGGCTAGCACCTTCCTTGTGGGAGAAGGAGCTGAATTTTTGCCTTATCCGAGAGGGGCTCTGCAGAGGAAAAGCAGCAGGAGCTGTATCGTCTGTGGGAAAGCAGAGATCCGCAGGGCTGTTGTGCTGTGAATAGGCTGCCAAGGGAAGGTGCAGACCAGCAACAGCTTTCAGGGCTAGCACCTTCCTTGTGGGACAAGGAGCCGGACGTTTGCCTTATCGGAGAGGGGCTCTGCAGAGGAAAAGCAGCAGGAGCAGTATCGTCTCTGGGAAAGCACAGATCCGCAGGGCTGTTGTGCTGTGAATAGGCTGCCAAGGGAAGGTGCAGACCAGCAACAGCTTTCAGGGCTACCGCCTTCCTTGTGGGAGAAGGAGCCCGATTTTTGCCTTATCGGAGAGGGGCTCTGCAGAGGAAAAGCAGCAGGAGCTGTATCGTCTGTGGGAAAGCACAGATCCGCAGGGCTGTTGTGCTGTGAATAGGCTGCCAAGGGAAGGTGCAGACCAGCAACAGCTTTCAGGGCTAGCACCTTCCTTGTGGGAGAAGGAGACGAATTTTTGCCTTATCCGAGAGGGGCTCTGCAGAGGAAAAGCAGCAGGAGCTGTATCGCCTGTGGGAAAGCACAGATCCACAGGGCTGTTGTGCTGTGAATAGGCTGCCAAGGGAAGGTGCATACCAACAACAGCTTTCAGGGCTAGCACCTTCCTTGTGGGAGAAGGAGCCGGACGTTTGCCTTATCGGAGAGGGGCTCTGCAGAGGAAAACCAGCAGGAGCAGTATCGTCTCTGGGAAAGCACAGATCCGCAGGGCTGTTGTGCTGTGAATAGGCTGCCAAGGGAAGGTGCAGACCAGCAACAGCTTTCAGGGCTACCGCCTTCCTTGTGGGAGAAGGAGCTGAATTTTTGCCTTATCCGAGAGGGGCTCTGCAGAGGAAAAGCAGCAGGAGCAGTATCGTCTCTGGGAAAGCACATATCCGCAGGGCTGTTGTGCTGTGAATAGGCTGCCAAGGGAAGGTGCAGACCAACAACAGCTTTCAGGCTTAGCACCTTCCTTGTGGGAGAAGGAGCCCGATTTTTGCCTTATCGGAGAGGGGCTCTGCAGAGGAAAAGCAGCAGGAGCTGCAGCGTCTGTGGGAAAGCACAGATCCGCAGGGCTGTTGTGCTGTGAATAGGCTGCCAAGGGAAGGTGCAGACCAGCAACAGCTTTCAGGCTTAGCACCTTCCTTGTGGGAGAAGGAGACGAATTTTTGCCTTATCGGAGAGGGGCTCTGCAGAGGAAAAGCAGCAGGAGCAGTATCGTCTCTGGGAAAGCACAGATCCGCAGGGCTGTTGTGCTGTGAATAGGCTGCCAAGGGAAGGTGCAGACCAGCAACAGCTTTCAGGGCTACCGCCTTCCTTGTGGGAGAAGGAGCCCGATTTTTGCCTTATCGGAGAGGGGCTCTGCAGAGGAAAAGCAGCAGGAGCTGCAGCGTCTGTGGGAAAGCACAGATCCGCAGGGCTGTTGTGCTGTGAATAGGCTGCCAAGGGAAGGTGCAGACCAGCAACAGCTTTCAGGCTTAGCACCTTCCTTGTGGGAGAAGGAGACGAATTTTTGCCTTATCGGAGAGGGGCTCTGCAGAGGAAAAGCAGCAGGAGCTGTATCGCCTGTGGGAAAGCACAGATCCGCAGGGCTGTTGTGCTGTGAATAGGCTGCCAAGGGAAGGTGCAGACCAGCAACAGCTTTCAGGGCTAGCACCTTCCTTGTGGGAGAAGGAGACGAATTTTTGCCTTATCCGAGAGGGGCTCTGCAGAGGAAAAGCAGCAGGAGCTGTATCGCCTGTGGGAAAGCACAGATCCGCAGGGCTGTTGTGCTGTGAATAGGCTGCCAAGGGAAGGTGCAGACCAACAACAGCTTTCAGGCTTAGCACCTTCCTTGTGGGAGAAGGAGCCCGATTTTTGCCTTATCGGAGAGGGGCTCTGCAGAGGAAAAGCATCATGAGCTGCAGCGTCTGTGGGAAAGCACAGATCCGCAGGGCTGTTGTGCTGTGAATAGGCTGCCAAGGGAAGGTGCAGACCAGCAACAGCTTTCAGGCTTATCACCTTCCTTGTGGGAGAAGAAGCCCGATTTTTGCCTTATCGGAGAGGGGCTCTGCAGAGGAAAAGCAGCAGGAGCTTTATCGCCTGTGGGAAAGCACAGATCCGCAGGGCTGTTGTGCTGTGAATAGGCTGCCAAGGGAAGGTGCAGACCAGCAACAGCTTTCAGGCTTAGCACCTTCCTTGTGGGAGAAGGAGCCCGATTTTTGCCTTATCGGAGAGGGGCTCTGCAGAGGAAAAGCAGCAGGAGCTGCAGCGTCTGTGGGAAAGCACAGATCCGCAGGGCTGTTGTGCTGTGAATAGGCTGCCAAGGGAAGGTGCAGACCAGCAACAGCTTTCAGGCTTAGCACCTTCCTTGTGGGAGAAGGAGACGAATTTTTGCCTTATCGGAGAGGGGCTCTGCAGAGGAAAAGCAGCAGGAGCAGTATCGTCTCTGGGAAAGCACAGATCCGCAGGGCTGTTGTGCTGTGAATAGGCTGCCAAGGGAAGGTGCAGACCAGCAACAGCTTTCAGGGCTAGCACCTTCCTTGTGGGAGAAGGAGTCGGACGTTTGCCTTTTCGGAGAGGAACTCTGCAGAGGAGAAGCAGCAGGAGATGTATCGTCTGTGGGAAAGCACAGATCCGCCGGGCTGTTGTGCTGTGAATAGGCTGCCAAGGGAAGGTGCAGACCAGCAACAGCTTTCAGGGCTAGCACCTTCCTTGTGGGAGAAGGAGCTGAATTTTTGCCTTATCCGAGAGGGGCTCTGCAGAGGAAAAGCAGCAGGAGCTGTATCGTCTGTGGGAAAGCAGAGATCCGCAGGGCTGTTGTGCTGTGAATAGGCTGCCAAGGGAAGGTGCAGACCAGCAACAGCTTTCAGGGCTAGCACCTTCCTTGTGGGAGAAGGAGCCGGACGTTTGCCTTTTCCGAAAGGGGCTTTACAGAGGAATAGACTCATGAGCTGTATCGTCTGTGGGAAAGCACAGATCCGCAGGGCTGTTGTGCTGTGAATAGGCTGCCAAGGGAAGGTGCAGACCAGCAACAGCTTTCAGGCTTAGCACCTTCCTTGTGGGAGAAGGAGACGAATTTTTGCCTTATCGGAGAGGGGCTCTGCAGAGGAAAAGCAGCAGGAGCAGTATCGTCTCTGGGAAAGCACAGATCCGCAGGGCTGTTGTGCTGTGAATAGGCTGCCAAGGGAAGGTGCAGACCAGCAACAGCTTTCAGGGCTACCGCCTTCCTTGTGGGAGAAGGAGCCCGATTTTTGCCTTATCGGAGAGGGGCTCTGCAGAGGAAAAGCAGCAGGAGCTGCAGCGTCTGTGGGAAAGCACAGATCCGCAGGGCTGTTGTGCTGTGAATAGGCTGCCAAGGGAAGGTGCAGACCAGCAACAGCTTTCAGGCTTAGCACCTTCCTTGTGGGAGAAGGAGACGAATTTTTGCCTTATCGGAGAGGGGCTCTGCAGAGGAAAAGCAGCAGGAGCTGTATCGCCTGTGGGAAAGCACAGATCCGCAGGGCTGTTGTGCTGTGAATAGGCTGCCAAGGGAAGGTGCAGACCAGCAACAGCTTTCAGGGCTAGCACCTTCCTTGTGGGAGAAGGAGACGAATTTTTGCCTTATCGGAGAGGGGCTCTGCAGAGGAAAAGCAGCAGGAGCTGTATCGCCTGTGGGAAAGCACAGATCCGCAGGGCTGTTGTGCTGTGAATAGGCTGCCAAGGGAAGGTGCAGACCAACAACAGCTTTCAGGCTTAGCACCTTCCTTGTGGGAGAAGGAGCCCGATTTTTGCCTTATCGGAGAGGGGCTCTGCAGAGGAAAAGCATCATGAGCTGCAGCGTCTGTGGGAAAGCACAGATCCGCAGGGCTGTTGTGCTGTGAATAGGCTGCCAAGGGAAGGTGCAGACCAGCAACAGCTTTCAGGGCTAGCACCTTCCTTGTGGGAGAAGGAGTCGGACGTTTGCCTTTTCCGAAAGGGGCTTTGCAGAGGAATAGACTCATGAGCTGTATCGTCTGTGGGAAAGCACAGATCCGCAGGGCTGTTGTGCTGTGAATAGGCTGCCAAGGGAAGGTGCAGACCAGCAACAGCTTTCAGGCTTAGCACCTTCCTTGTGGGAGAAGAAGCCCGATTTTTGCCTTATCGGAGAGGGGCTCTGCAGAGGAAAAGCAGCAGGAGCTGTATCGTCTGTGGGAAAGCACAGATCCGCAGGGCTGTTGTGCTGTGAATAGGCTGCCAAGGGAAGGTGCAGACCAGCAACAGCTTTCAGGCTTAGCACCTTCCTTGTGGGAGAAGGAGACGAATTTTTGCCTTATCGGAGAGGGGCTCTGCAGAGGAAAAGCAGCAGGAGCAGTATCGTCTCTGGGAAAGCAGAGATCCGCAGGGCTGTTGTGCTGTGAATAGGCTGCCAAGGGAAGGTGCAGACCAGCAACAGCTTTCAGGGCTACCGCCTTCCTTGTGGGAGAAGGAGCCCGATTTTTGCCTTATCGGAGAGGGGCTCTGCAGAGGAAAAGCAGCAGGAGCTGCAGCGTCTGTGGGAAAGCACAGATCCGCAGGGCTGTTGTGCTGTGAATAGGCTGCCAAGGGAAGGTGCAGACCAGCAACAGCTTTCAGGCTTAGCACCTTCCTTGTGGGAGAAGGAGACGAATTTTTGCCTTATCGGAGAGGGGCTCTGCAGAGGAAAAGCAGCAGGAGCAGTATCGTCTCTGGGAAAGCACAGATCCGCAGGGCTGTTGTGCTGTGAATAGGCTGCCAAGGGAAGGTGCAGACCAGCAACAGCTTTCAGGGCTAGCACCTTCCTTGTGGGAGAAGGAGTCGGACGTTTGCCTTTTCGGAGAGGAACTCTGCAGAGGAGAAGCAGCAGGAGATGTATCGTCTGTGGGAAAGCACAGATCCGCCGGGCTGTTGTGCTGTGAATAGGCTGCCAAGGGAAGGTGCAGACCAGCAACAGCTTTCAGGGCTAGCACCTTCCTTGTGGGAGAAGGAGCTGAATTTTTGCCTTATCCGAGAGGGGCTCTGCAGAGGAAAAGCAGCAGGAGCTGTATCGTCTGTGGGAAAGCAGAGATCCGCAGGGCTGTTGTGCTGTGAATAGGCTGCCAAGGGAAGGTGCAGACCAGCAACAGCTTTCAGGGCTAGCACCTTCCTTGTGGGAGAAGGAGCCGGACGTTTGCCTTTTCCGAAAGGGGCTTTACAGAGGAATAGACTCATGAGCTGTATCGTCTGTGGGAAAGCACAGATCCGCAGGGCTGTTGTGCTGTGAATAGGCTGCCAAGGGAAGGTGCAGACCAGCAACAGCTTTCAGGCTTAGCACCTTCCTTGTGGGAGAAGGAGACGAATTTTTGCCTTATCCGAGAGGGGCTCTGCAGAGGAAAAGCAGCAGGAGCTGTATCGCCTGTGGGAAAGCACAGATCCGCAGGGCTGTTGTGCTGTGAATAGGCTGCCAAGGGAAGGTGCAGACCAGCAACAGCTTTCAGGGCTACCGCCTTCCTTGTGGGAGAAGGAGCTGAATTTTTGCCTTATCCGAGAGGGGCTCTGCAGAGGAAAAGCAGCAGGAGCTGTATCGTCTGTGGGAAAGCACAGATCCGCAGGGCTGTTGTGCTGTGAATAGGCTGCCAAGGGAAGGTGCAGACCAGCAACAGCTTTCAGGGCTAGCACCTTCCTTGTGGGAGAAGGAGACGAATTTTTGCCTTATCCGAGAGGGGCTCTGCAGAGGAAAAGCAGCAGGAGCTGTATCGCCTGTGGGAAAGCACAGATCCACAGGGCTGTTGTGCTGTGAATAGGCTGCCAAGGGAAGGTGCAGACCAGCAACAGCTTTCAGGGCTACCGCCTTCCTTGTGGGAGAAGGAGCTGAATTTTTGCCTTATCCGAGAGGGGCTCTGCAGAGGAAAAGCAGCAGGAGCAGTATCGTCTCTGGGAAAGCACATATCCGCAGGGCTGTTGTGCTGTGAATAGGCTGCCAAGGGAAGGTGCAGACCAACAACAGCTTTCAGGCTTAGCACCTTCCTTGTGGGAGAAGGAGCCCGATTTTTGCCTTATCGGAGAGGGGCTCTGCAGAGGAAAAGCAGCAGGAGCTGCAGCGTCTGTGGGAAAGCACAGATCCGCAGGGCTGTTGTGCTGTGAATAGGCTGCCAAGGGAAGGTGCAGACCAGCAACAGCTTTCAGGCTTAGCACCTTCCTTGTGGGAGAAGGAGACGAATTTTTGCCTTATCGGAGAGGGGCTCTGCAGAGGAAAAGCAGCAGGAGCTGTATCGCCTGTGGGAAAGCACAGATCCGCAGGGCTGTTGTGCTGTGAATAGGCTGCCAAGGGAAGGTGCAGACCAGCAACAGCTTTCAGGGCTAGCACCTTCCTTGTGGGAGAAGGAGACGAATTTTTGCCTTATCCGAGAGGGGCTCTGCAGAGGAAAAGCAGCAGGAGCTGTATCGCCTGTGGGAAAGCACAGATCCGCAGGGCTGTTGTGCTGTGAATAGGCTGCCAAGGGAAGGTGCAGACCAACAACAGCTTTCAGGCTTAGCACCTTCCTTGTGGGAGAAGGAGCCCGATTTTTGCCTTATCGGAGAGGGGCTCTGCAGAGGAAAAGCATCATGAGCTGCAGCGTCTGTGGGAAAGCACAGATCCGCAGGGCTGTTGTGCTGTGAATAGGCTGCCAAGGGAAGGTGCAGACCAGCAACAGCTTTCAGGGCTAGCACCTTCCTTGTGGGAGAAGGAGTCGGACGTTTGCCTTTTCCGAAAGGGGCTTTGCAGAGGAATAGACTCATGAGCTGTATCGTCTGTGGGAAAGCACAGATCCGCAGGGCTGTTGTGCTGTGAATAGGCTGCCAAGGGAAGGTGCAGACCAGCAACAGCTTTCAGGCTTAGCACCTTCCTTGTGGGAGAAGAAGCCCGATTTTTGCCTTATCGGAGAGGGGCTCTGCAGAGGAAAAGCAGCAGGAGCTGTATCGTCTGTGGGAAAGCACAGATCCGCAGGGCTGTTGTGCTGTGAATAGGCTGCCAAGGGAAGGTGCAGACCAGCAACAGCTTTCAGGCTTAGCACCTTCCTTGTGGGAGAAGGAGACGAATTTTTGCCTTATCGGAGAGGGGCTCTGCAGAGGAAAAGCAGCAGGAGCAGTATCGTCTCTGGGAAAGCAGAGATCCGCAGGGCTGTTGTGCTGTGAATAGGCTGCCAAGGGAAGGTGCAGACCAGCAACAGCTTTCAGGGCTACCGCCTTCCTTGTGGGAGAAGGAGCCCGATTTTTGCCTTATCGGAGAGGGGCTCTGCAGAGGAAAAGCAGCAGGAGCTGCAGCGTCTGTGGGAAAGCACAGATCCGCAGGGCTGTTGTGCTGTGAATAGGCTGCCAAGGGAAGGTGCAGACCAGCAACAGCTTTCAGGCTTAGCACCTTCCTTGTGGGAGAAGGAGACGAATTTTTGCCTTATCGGAGAGGGGCTCTGCAGAGGAAAAGCAGCAGGAGCTGTATCGCCTGTGGGAAAGCACAGATCCGCAGGGCTGTTGTGCTGTGAATAGGCTGCCAAGGGAAGGTGCAGACCAGCAACAGCTTTCAGGGCTACCGCCTTCCTTGTGGGAGAAGGAGACGAATTTTTGCCTTATCGGAGAGGGGCTCTGCAGAGGAAAAGCAGCAGGAGCAGTATCGTCTCTGGGAAAGCACAGATCCGCAGGGCTGTTGTGCTGTGAATAGGCTGCCAAGGGAAGGTGCAGACCAGCAACAGCTTTCAGGGCTACCGCCTTCCTTGTGGGAGAAGGAGTCGGACGTTTGCCTTTTCGGAGAGGAACTCTGCAGAGGAAAAGCAGCAGGAGATGTATCGTCTGTGGGAAAGCACAGATCCGCCGGGCTGTTGTGCTGTGAATAGGCTGCCAAGGGAAGGTGCAGACCAGCAACTGCTTTCAGGGCTAGCACCTTCCTTGTGGGAGAAGGAGCCGGACGTTTGCCTTTTCCGAAAGGGGCTCTGCAGAGGAAAAGCAGCAGGAGCTGTATCGTCTGTGGGAAAGCAGAGATCCGCAGGGCTGTTGTGCTGTGAATAGGCTGCCAAGGGAAGGTGCAGACCAGCAACAGCTTTCAGGCTTAGCACCTTCCTTGTGGGAGAAGGAGCCGGACGTTTGCCTTTTCCGAAAGGGGCTTTGCAGAGGAATAGACTCATGAGCTGTATCGTCTGTGGGAAAGCACAGATCCGCAGGGCTGTTGTGCTGTGAATAGGCTGCCAAGGGAAGGTGCAGACCAGCAACAGCTTTCAGGGCTAGCACCTTCCTTGTGGGAGAAGGAGCCGGACGTTTGCCTTATCGGAGAGGGGCTCTGCAGAGGAAAAGCAGCAGGAGCTGTATCGCCTGTGGGAAAGCACAGATCCGCAGGGCTGTTGTGCTGTGAATAGGCTGCCAAGGGAAGGTGCAGACCAGCAACAGCTTTCAGGGCTACCGCCTTCCTTGTGGGAGAAGGAGCGGGATGTTTGCCTTTTCCAAAAGGGGCTCTGCAGAGGAAAAGCAGCAGGAGCAGTATCGTCTCTGGGAAAGCACAGATCCGCAGGGCTGTTGTGCTGTGAATAGGCTGCCAAGGGAAGGTGCAGACCAACAACAGCTTTCAGGCTTAGCACCTTCCTTGTGGGAGAAGGAGCCCGATTTTTGCCTTATCGGAGAGGGGCTCTGCAGAGGAAAAGCATCATGAGCTGCAGCGTCTGTGGGAAAGCACAGATCCGCAGGGCTGTTGTGCTGTGAATAGGCTGCCAAGGGAAGGTGCAGACCAGCAACAGCTTTCAGGCTTAGCACCTTCCTTGTGGGAGAAGGAGACGAATTTTTGCCTTATCGGAGAGGGGCTCTGCAGAGGAAAAGCAGCAGGAGCAGTAACGTGTCTGGGAAAGCACAGATCCGCAGGGCTGTTGTGCTGTGAATAGGCTGCCAAGGGAAGGTGCAGACCAGCAACAGCTTTCAGGGCTACCGCCTTCCTTGTGGGAGAAGGAGCCCGATTTTTGCCTTATCGGAGAGGGGCTCTGCAGAGGAAAAGCAGCAGGAGCTGCAGCGTCTGTGGGAAAGCACAGATCCGCAGGGCTGTTGTGCTGTGAATAGGCTGCCAAGGGAAGGTGCAGACCAGCAACAGCTTTCAGGCTTAGCACCTTCCTTGTGGGAGAAGGAGACGAATTTTTGCCTTATCGGAGAGGGGCTCTGCAGAGGAAAAGCAGCAGGAGCTGTATCGCCTGTGGGAAAGCACAGATCCGCAGGGCTGTTGTGCTGTGAATAGGCTGCCAAGGGAAGGTGCAGACCAGCAACAGCTTTCAGGGCTAGCACCTTCCTTGTGGGAGAAGGAGACGAATTTTTGCCTTATCCGAGAGGGGCTCTGCAGAGGAAAAGCAGCAGGAGCTGTATCGCCTGTGGGAAAGCACAGATCCGCAGGGCTGTTGTGCTGTGAATAGGCTGCCAAGGGAAGGTGCAGACCAACAACAGCTTTCAGGCTTAGCACCTTCCTTGTGGGAGAAGGAGCCCGATTTTTGCCTTATCGGAGAGGGGCTCTGCAGAGGAAAAGCATCATGAGCTGCAGCGTCTGTGGGAAAGCACAGATCCGCAGGGCTGTTGTGCTGTGAATAGGCTGCCAAGGGAAGGTGCAGACCAGCAACAGCTTTCAGGGCTAGCACCTTCCTTGTGGGAGAAGGAGTCGGACGTTTGCCTTTTCCGAAAGGGGCTTTGCAGAGGAATAGACTCATGAGCTGTATCGTCTGTGGGAAAGCACAGATCCGCAGGGCTGTTGTGCTGTGAATAGGCTGCCAAGGGAAGGTGCAGACCAGCAACAGCTTTCAGGCTTATCACCTTCCTTGTGGGAGAAGGAGCCCGATTTTTGCCTTATCGGAGAGGGGCTCTGCAGAGGAAAAGCAGCAGGAGCTGCAGCGTCTGTGGGAAAGCACAGATCCGCAGGGCTGTTGTGCTGTGAATAGGCTGCCAAGGGAAGGTGCAGACCAGCAACAGCTTTCAGGCTTAGCACCTTCCTTGTGGGAGAAGGAGACGAATTTTTGCCTTATCGGAGAGGGGCTCTGCAGAGGAAAAGCAGCAGGAGCAGTATCGTCTCTGGGAAAGCACAGATCCGCAGGGCTGTTGTGCTGTGAATAGGCTGCCAAGGGAAGGTGCAGACCAGCAACAGCTTTCAGGGCTAGCACCTTCCTTGTGGGAGAAGGAGTCGGACGTTTGCCTTTTCGGAGAGGAACTCTGCAGAGGAGAAGCAGCAGGAGATGTATCGTCTGTGGGAAAGCACAGATCCGCAGGGCTGTTGTGCTGTGAATAGGCTGCCAAGGGAAGGTGCAGACCAGCAACAGCTTTCAGGGCTAGCACCTTCCTTGTGGGAGAAGGAGCTGAATTTTTGCCTTATCCGAGAGGGGCTCTGCAGAGGAAAAGCAGCAGGAGCTGTATCGTCTGTGGGAAAGCAGAGATCCGCAGGGCTGTTGTGCTGTGAATAGGCTGCCAAGGGAAGGTGCAGACCAGCAACAGCTTTCAGGGCTAGCACCTTCCTTGTGGGAGAAGGAGCCGGACGTTTGCCTTTTCCGAAAGGGGCTTTGCAGAGGAATAGACTCATGAGCTGTATCGTCTGTGGGAAAGCACAGATCCGCAGGGCTGTTGTGCTGTGAATAGGCTGCCAAGGGAAGGTGCAGACCAGCAACAGCTTTCAGGCTTAGCACCTTCCTTGTGGGAGAAGGAGACGAATTTTTGCCTTATCCGAGAGGGGCTCTGCAGAGGAAAAGCAGCAGGAGCTCTATCGCCTGTGGGAAAGCACAGATCCGCAGGGCTGTTGTGCTGTGAATAGGCTGCCAGGGGAAGGTGCAGACCAACAACAGCTTTCAGGCTTAGCACCTTCCTTGTGGGAGAAGGAGCCCGATTTTTGCCTTATCGGAGAGGGGCTCTGCAGAGGAAAAGCAGCAGGAGCTGCAGCGTCTGTGGGAAAGCACAGATCCGCAGGGCTGTTGTGCTGTGAATAGGCTGCCAAGGGAAGGTGCAGACCAGCAACAGCTTTCAGGGCTAGCACCTTCCTTGTGGGAGAAGAAGACGAATTTTTGCCTTATCCGAGAGGGGCTCTGCAGAGGAAAAGCAGCAGGAGCTGTATCGCCTGTGGGAAAGCACAGATCCACAGGGCTGTTGTGCTGTGAATAGGCTGCCAAGGGAAGGTGCAGACCAGCAACAGCTTTCAGGCTTAGCACCTTCCTTGTGGGAGAAGGAGACGAATTTTTGCCTTATCGGAGAGGGGCTCTGCAGAGGAAAAGCAGCAGGAACAGTATCGTCTCTGGGAAAGCACAGATGCGCAGGGCTGTTTTGCTGTGAATAGGCTGCCAAGGGAAGGTGCAGACCAGCAACAGCTTTCAGGGCTACCGCCTTCCTTGTGGGAGAAGGAGCTGAATTTTTGCCTTATCCGAGAGGGGCTCTGCAGAGGAAAAGCAGCATGAGCTGTATCGCCTGTGGGAAAGCACATATCCGCAGGGCTGTTGTGCTGTGAATAGGCTGCCAAGGGAAGGTGCAGACCAGCAACAGCTTTTAGGCTTAGCACCTTCCTTGTGGGAGAAGGAGCGGGATGTTTGCCTTTTCCGAAAGGGGCTCTGCAGAGGAAAACCAGCAGGAGCAGTATCGTCTCTGGGAAAGCACAGATCCGCAGGGCTGTTGTGCTGTGAATAGGCTGCCAAGGGAAGGTGCAGACCAGCAACAGCTTTCAGGGCTACCGCCTTCCTTGTGGGAGAAGGAGCTGAATTTTTGCCTTATCCGAAAGGGGCTCTGCAGAGGAAAAGCAGCAGGAGCTGTATCGTCTGTGGGAAAGCACAGATCCGCAGGGCTGTTGTGCTGTGAATAGGCTGCCAAGGGAAGGTGCAGACCAACAACAGCTTTCAGGGCTAGCACCTTCCTTGTGGGAGAAGGAGCCGGACGTTTGCCTTATCGGAGAGGGGCTCTGCAGAGGAAAAGCAGCAGGAGCAGTATCGTCTCTGGGAAAGCACAGATCCGCAGGGCTGTTGTGCTGTGAATAGGCTGCCAAGGGAAGGTGCAGACCAGCAACAGCTTTCAGGGCTACCGCCTTCCTTGTGGGAGAAGGAGCTGAATTTTTGCCTTATCCGAGAGGGGCTCTGCAGAGGAAAAGCAGCAGGAGCTGTATCGTCTGTGGGAAAGCACATATCCGCAGGGCTGTTGTGCTGTGAATAGGCTGCCAAGGGAAGGTGCAGACCAGCAACAGCTTTCAGGGCTAGCACCTTCCTTGTGGGAGAAGGAGACGAATTTTTGCCTTATCGGAGAGGGGCTCTGCAGAGGAAAAGCAGCATGACCTGTATCGCCTGTGGGAAAGCACATATCCGCAGGGCTGTTGTGCTGTGAATAGGCTGCCAGGGGAAGGTGCAGACCAACAACAGCTTTCAGGCTTAGCACCTTCCTTGTGGGAGAAGTAGCCCGATTTTTGCCTTATCGGAGAGGGGCTCTGCAGAGGAAAAGCAGCAGGAGCTGCAGCGTCTGTGGGAAAGCACAGATCCGCCGGGCTGTTGTGCTGTGAATAGGCTGCCAAGGGAAGGTGCAGACCAGCAACAGCTTTCAGGCTTAGCACCTTCCTTGTGGGAGAAGGAGCGGGATGTTTCCCTTTTCCGAAAGGGGCTCTGCAGAGGAAAAGCAGCAGGAGCAGTATCGTCTGTGGGAAAGCACAGATCCGCAGGGCTGTTGTGCTGTGAATAGGCTGCCAAGGGAAGGTGCAGACCAACAACAGCTTTCAGGGCTAGCACCTTCCTTGTGGGAGAAGGAGCCGGACGTTTGCCTTATCGGAGAGGGGCTCTGCAGAGGAAAACCAGCAGGAGCAGTATCGTCTCTGGGAAAGCACAGATCCGCAGGGCTGTTGTGCTGTGAATAGGCTGCCAAGGGAAGGTGCAGACCAGCAACAGCTTTCAGGGCTACCGCCTTCCTTGTGGGAGAAGGAGCTGAATTTTTGCCTTATCCGAGAGGGGCTCTGCAGAGGAAAAGCAGCAGGAGCTGTATCGTCTGTGGGAAAGCACAGATCCGCAGGGCTGTTGTGCTGTGAATAGGCTGCCAAGGGAAGGTGCAGACCAGCAACAGCTTTCAGGGCTAGCACCTTCCTTGTGGGAGAAGGAGACGAATTTTTGCCTTATCCAAGAGGGGCTCTGCAGAGGAAAAGCAGCAGGAGCTGTATCGCCTGTGGGAAAGCACAGATCCGCAGGGCTGTTGTGCTGTGAATAGGCTGCCAAGGGAAGGTGCAGACCAGCAACAGCTTTCAGGGCTACCGCCTTCCTTGTGGGAGAAGGAGCTGAATTTTTGCCTTATCCGAGAGGGGCTCTGCAGAGGAAAAGCAGCAGGAGCTGTATCGTCTGTGGGAAAGCACAGATCCGCAGGGCTGTTGTGCTGTGAATAGGCTGCCAAGGGAAGGTGCAGACCAGCAACAGCTTTCAGGGCTAGCACCTTCCTTGTGGGAGAAGGAGACGAATTTTTGCCTTATGCGAGAGGGGCTCTGCAGAGGAAAAGCAGCAGGAGCTGTATCGCCTGTGGGAAAGCACAGATCCGCAGGGCTGTTGTGCTGTGAATAGGCTGCCAAGGGAAGGTGCAGACCAGCAACAGCTTTCAGGGCTAGCACCTTCCTTGTGGGAGAAGGAGCCGGACGTTTGCCTTTTCCGAAAGGGGCTTTGCAGAGGAATAGACTCATGAGCTGTATCGTCTGTGGGAAAGCACAGATCCGCAGGGCTGTTGTGCTGTGAATTGGCTGCCAAGGGAAGGTGCAGACCAACAACAGCTTTCAGGCTTAGCACCTTCCTTGTGGGAGAAGGAGCCCGATTTTTGCCTTATCGGAGAGGGGCTCTGCAGAGGAAAAGCAGCAGGAGCTGTATCGTCTGTGGGAAAGCACAGATCCGCCGGGCTGTTGTGCTGTGCATAGGCTGCCAAGGGAAGGTGCAGACCAGCAACAGCTTTCAGGCTTAGCACCTTCCTTGTGGGAGAAGGAGCCCGATTTTTGCCTTATCGGAGAGGGGCTCTGCAGAGGAAAAGCATCATGAGCTGTATCGTCTCTGGGAAAGCACAGATCCGCAGGGCTGTTGTGCTGTGAATAGGCTGCCAAGGGAAGGTGCAGACCAGCAACAGCTTTCAGGCTTAGCACCTTCCTTGTGGGAGAAGGAGACGAATTTTTGCCTTATCGGAGAGGGGCTCTGCAGAGGAAAAGCAGCAGGAGCAGTATCGTCTCTGGGAAAGCACAGATCCGCAGGGCTGTTGTGCTGTGAATAGGCTGCCAAGGGAAGGTGCAGACCAGCAACAGCTTTCAGGCTTAGCACCTTCCTTGTGGGAGAAGGAGCTGAATTTTTGCCTTATCCGAGAGGGGCTCTGCAGAGGAAAAGCAGCAGGAGCTGTATCATCTGTGGGAAAGCACAGATCCGCAGGGCTGTTGTGCTGTGAATAGGCTGCCAAGGGAAGGTGCAGACCAGCAACAGCTTTCAGGGCTAGCACCTTCCTTGTGGGAGAAGGAGCCGGACGTTTGCCTTTTCCGAAAGGGGCTCTGCAGAGGAAAAGCAGCAGGACCTGTATCGTCTGTGGGAAAGCACAGATCCGCAGGGCTGTTGTGCTGTGAATAGGCTGCCAAGGGAAGGTGCAGACCAGCAACAGCTTTCAGGGCTAGCACCTTCCTTGTGGGAGAAGGAGCGGGATGTTTGCCTTTTCCGAAAGGGGCTCTGCAGAGGAAAAGCAGCAGGAGCAGTATCGTCTCTGGGAAAGCACATATCCGCAGGGCTGTTGTGCTGTGAATAGGCTGCCAAGGGAAGGTGCAGACCAACAACAGCTTTCAGGGCTAGCACCTTCCTTGTGGGAGAAGGAGCCCGATTTTTGCCTTATCGGAGAGGGGCTCTGCAGAGGAAAAGCAGCAGGAGCAGTATCGTCTCTGGGAAAGCACAGATCCGCAGGGCTGTTGTGCTGTGAATAGGCTGCCAAGGGAAGGTGCAGACCAGCAACAGCTTTCAGGGCTACCGCCTTCCTTGTGGGAGAAGGAGCTGAATTTTTGCCTTATCCGAGAGGGGCTCTGCAGAGGAAAAGCAGCAGGAGCTGTATCGTCTGTGGGAAAGCACAGATCCGCAGGGCTGTTGTGCTGTGAATAGGCTGCCAAGGGAAGGTGCAGACCAGCAACAGCTTTCAGGGCTAGCACCTTCCTTGTGGGAGAAGGAGACGAATTTTTGCCTTATCCGAGAGGGGCTCTGCAGAGGAAAAGCAGCAGGAGCTGTATCGCCTGTGGGAAAGCACAGATCCGCAGGGCTGTTGTGCTGTGAATAGGCTGCCAAGGGAAGGTGCAGACCAACAACAGCTTTCAGGGCTAGCACCTTCCTTGTGGGAGAAGGAGCCGGACGTTTGCCTTATTGGAGAGGGGCTCTGCAGAGGAAAAGCAGCAGGAGCAGTATCGTCTCTGGGAAAGCACAGATCCGCAGGGCTGTTGTGCTGTGAATAGGCTGCCAAGGGAAGGTGCAGACCAGCAACAGCTTTCATGGCTAGCACCTTCCTTGTGGGAGAAGGAGACGAATTTTTGCCTTATCCGAGAGGGGCTCTGCAGAGGAAAAGCAGCAGGAGCTGTATCGCCTGTGGGAAAGCACAGATCCGCAGGGCTGTTGTGCTGTGAATAGGCTGCCAAGGGAAGGTGCAGACCAGCAACAGCTTTCAGGGCTAGCACCTTCCTTGTGGGAGAAGGAGCGGGATGTTTGGCTTTTCCGAAAGGGGCTCTGCAGAGGAAAAGCAGCAGGAGCAGTATCGTCTCTGGGAAAGCACATATCCGCAGGGCTGTTGTGCTGTGAATAGGCTGCCAAGGGAAGGTGCAGACCAGCAACAGCTTTCAGGGCTACCGCCTTCCTTGTGGGAGAAGGAGCTGAATTTTTGCCTTATCCGAGAGGGGCTCTGCAGAGGAAAAGCAGCAGGAGCTGTATCGTCTGTGGGAAAGCACAGATCCGCAGGGCTGTTGTGCTGTGAATAGGCTGCCAAGGGAAGGTGCAGACCAGCAACAGCTTTCAGGGCTACCGCCTTCCTTGTGGGAGAAGGAGCTGAATTTTTGCCTTATCCGAGAGGGGCTCTGCAGAGGAAAAGCAGCATGAGCTGTATCGTCTGTGGGAAAGCACAGATCCGCAGGGCTGTTGTGCTGTGAATAGGCTGCCAAGGGAAGGTGCAGACCAGCAACAGCTTTCAGGGCTAGCACCTTCCTTGTGGGAGAAGGAGCCGGACGTTTGCCTTATCCGAAAGGGGCTCTGCAGAGGAAAAGCAGCAGGAGCTGTATCGTCTGTGGGAAAGCACAGATCCGCAGGGCTGTTGTGCTGTGAATAGGCTGCCAAGGGAAGGTGCAGACCAACAACAGCTTTCAGGGCTAGCACCTTCCTTGTGGGAGAAGGAGCCGGACGTTTGCCTTATCGGAGAGGGGCTCTGCAGAGGAAAACCAGCAGGAGCAGTATCGTCTCTGGGAAAGCACAGATCCGCAGGGCTGTTGTGCTGTGAATAGGCTGCCAAGGGAAGGTGCAGACCAGCAACAGCTTTCAGGGCTACCGCCTTCCTTGTGGGAGAAGGAGCTGAATTTTTGCCTTATCCGAGAGGGGCTCTGCAGAGGAAAAGCAGCAGGAGCTGTATCGTCTGTGGGAAAGCACAGATCCGCAGGGCTGTTGTGCTGTGAATAGGCTGCCAAGGGAAGGTGCAGACCAGCAACAGCTTTCAGGGCTAGCACCTTCCTTGTGGGAGAAGGAGACGAATTTTTGCCTTATCCAAGAGGGGCTCTGCAGAGGAAAAGCAGCAGGAGCTGTATCGCCTGTGGGAAAGCACAGATCCGCAGGGCTGTTGTGCTGTGAATAGGCTGCCAAGGGAAGGTGCAGACCAGCAACAGCTTTCAGGGCTAGCACCTTCCTTGTGGGAGAAGGAGCGGGATGTTTGGCTTTTCCGAAAGGGGCTCTGCAGAGGAAAAGCAGCAGGAGCAGTATCGTCTCTGGGAAAGCACATATCCGCAGGGCTGTTGTGCTGTGAATAGGCTGCCAAGGGAAGGTGCAGACCAGCAACAGCTTTCAGGGCTACCGCCTTCCTTGTGGGAGAAGGAGCTGAATTTTTGCCTTATCCGAGAGGGGCTCTGCAGAGGAAAAGCAGCAGGAGCTGTATCGTCTGTGGGAAAGCACAGATCCGCAGGGCTGTTGTGCTGTGAATAGGCTGCCAAGGGAAGGTGCAGACCAGCAACAGCTTTCAGGGCTAGCACCTTCCTTGTGGGAGAAGGAGACGAATTTTTGCCTTATGCGAGAGGGGCTCTGCAGAGGAAAAGCAGCAGGAGCTGTATCGCCTGTGGGAAAGCACAGATCCGCAGGGCTGTTGTGCTGTGAATAGGCTGCCAAGGGAAGGTGCAGACCAGCAACAGCTTTCAGGGCTAGCACCTTCCTTGTGGGAGAAGGAGCCGGACGTTTGCCTTTTCCGAAAGGGGCTTTGCAGAGGAATAGACTCATGAGCTGTATCGTCTGTGGGAAAGCACAGATCCGCAGGGCTGTTGTGCTGTGAATTGGCTGCCAAGGGAAGGTGCAGACCAACAACAGCTTTCAGGCTTAGCACCTTCCTTGTGGGAGAAGGAGCCCGATTTTTGCCTTATCGGAGAGGGGCTCTGCAGAGGAAAAGCAGCAGGAGCTGTATCGTCTGTGGGAAAGCACAGATCCGCCGGGCTGTTGTGCTGTGAATAGGCTGCCAAGGGAAGGTGCAGACCAGCAACAGCTTTCAGGCTTAGCACCTTCCTTGTGGGAGAAGGAGCCCGATTTTTGCCTTATCGGAGAGGGGCTCTGCAGAGGAAAAGCATCATGAGCTGTATCGTCTGTGGGAAAGCACAGATCCGCAGGGCTGTTGTGCTGTGAATAGGCTGCCAAGGGAAGGTGCAGACCAGCAACAGCTTTCAGGCTTAGCACCTTCCTTGTGGGAGAAGGAGACGAATTTTTGCCTTATCGGAGAGGGGCTCTGCAGAGGAAAAGCAGCAGGAGCAGTATCGTCTCTGGGAAAGCACAGATCCGCAGGGCTGTTGTGCTGTGAATAGGCTGCCAAGGGAAGGTGCAGACCAGCAACAGCTTTCAGGCTTAGCACCTTCCTTGTGGGAGAAGGAGCTGAATTTTTGCCTTATCCGAGAGGGGCTCTGCAGAGGAAAAGCAGCAGGAGCTGTATCGTCTGTGGGAAAGCACAGATCCGCAGGGCTGTTGTGCTGTGAATAGGCTGCCAAGGGAAGGTGCAGACCAGCAACAGCTTTCAGGGCTAGCACCTTCCTTGTGGGAGAAGGAGCCGGACGTTTGCCTTTTCCGAAAGGGGCTCTGCAGAGGAAAAGCAGCAGGAGCTGTATCGTCTCTGGGAAAGCACAGATCCGCAGGGCTGTTGTGCTGTGAATAGGCTGCCAAGGGAAGGTGCAGACCAGCAACAGCTTTCAGGGCTAGCACCTTCCTTGTGGGAGAAGGAGCGGGATGTTTGCCTTTTCCGAAAGGGGCTCTGCAGAGGAAAAGCAGCAGGAGCAGTATCGTCTCTGGGAAAGCACAGATCCGCAGGGCTGTTGTGCTGTGAATAGGCTGCCAAGGGAAGGTGCAGACCAACAACAGCTTTCAGGGCTAGCACCTTCCTTGTGGGAGAAGGAGCCGGACATTTGCCTTATCGGAGAGGGGCTCTGCAGAGGAAAAGCAGCAGGAGCAGTATCGTCTCTGGGAAAGCACAGATCCGCAGGGCTGTTGTGCTGTGAATAGGCTGCCAAGGGAAGGTGCAGACCAGCAACAGCTTTCAGGGCTACCGCCTTCCTTGTGGGAGAAGGAGCTGAATTTTTGCCTTATCCGAGAGGGGCTCTGCAGAGGAAAAGCAGCAGGAGCTGTATCGTCTGTGGGAAAGCACAGATCCGCAGGGCTGTTGTGCTGTGAATAGGCTGCCAAGGGAAGGTGCAGACCAGCAACAGCTTTCAGGGCTAGCACCTTCCTTGTGGGAGAAGGAGACGAATTTTTGCCTTATCCGAGAGGGGCTCTGCAGAGGAAAAGCAGCAGGAGCTGTATCGCCTGTGGGAAAGCACAGATCCGCAGGGCTGTTGTGCTGTGAATAGGCTGCCAAGGGAAGGTGCAGACCAGCAACAGCTTTCAGGGCTAGCACCTTCCTTGTGGGAGAAGGAGCCGGACGTTTGCCTTATTGGAGAGGGGCTCTGCAGAGGAAAAGCAGCAGGAGCAGTATCGTCTCTGGGAAAGCACAGATCCGCAGGGCTGTTGTGCTGTGAATAGGCTGCCAAGGGAAGGTGCAGACCAGCAACAGCTTTCAGGGCTACCGCCTTCCTTGTGGGAGAAGGAGCTGAATTTTTGCCTTATCCGAGAGGGGCTCTGCAGAGGAAAAGCAGCAGGAGCTGTATCGTCTGTGGGAAAGCACAGATCCGCAGGGCTGTTGTGCTGTGAATAGGCTGCCAAGGGAAGGTGCAGACCAGCAACAGCTTTCAGGGCTACCGCCTTCCTTGTGGGAGAAGGAGCTGAATTTTTGCCTTATCCGAGAGGGGCTCTGCAGAGGAAAAGCAGCATGAGCTGTATCGTCTGTGGGAAAGCACAGATCCGCAGGGCTGTTGTGCTGTGAATAGGCTGCCAAGGGAAGGTGCAGACCAGCAACAGCTTTCAGGGCTAGCACCTTCCTTGTGGGAGAAGGAGCCGGACGTTTGCCTTATCCGAAAGGGGCTCTGCAGAGGAAAAGCAGCAGGAGCTGTATCGTCTGTGGGAAAGCACAGATCCGCAGGGCTGTTGTGCTGTGAATAGGCTGCCAAGGGAAGGTGCAGACCAACAACAGCTTTCAGGGCTAGCACCTTCCTTGTGGGAGAAGGAGCCGGACGTTTGCCTTATCGGAGAGGGGCTCTGCAGAGGAAAACCAGCAGGAGCAGTATCGTCTCTGGGAAAGCACAGATCCGCAGGGCTGTTGTGCTGTGAATAGGCTGCCAAGGGAAGGTGCAGACCAGCAACAGCTTTCAGGGCTACCGCCTTCCTTGTGGGAGAAGGAGCTGAATTTTTGCCTTATCCGAGAGGGGCTCTGCAGAGGAAAAGCAGCAGGAGCTGTATCGTCTGTGGGAAAGCACAGATCCGCAGGGCTGTTGTGCTGTGAATAGGCTGCCAAGGGAAGGTGCAGACCAGCAACAGCTTTCAGGGCTAGCACCTTCCTTGTGGGAGAAGGAGACGAATTTTTGCCTTATCCAAGAGGGGCTCTGCAGAGGAAAAGCAGCAGGAGCTGTATCGCCTGTGGGAAAGCACAGATCCGCAGGGCTGTTGTGCTGTGAATAGGCTGCCAAGGGAAGGTGCAGACCAGCAACAGCTTTCAGGGCTAGCACCTTCCTTGTGGGAGAAGGAGCGGGATGTTTGGCTTTTCCGAAAGGGGCTCTGCAGAGGAAAAGCAGCAGGAGCAGTATCGTCTCTGGGAAAGCACATATCCGCAGGGCTGTTGTGCTGTGAATAGGCTGCCAAGGGAAGGTGCAGACCAGCAACAGCTTTCAGGGCTACCGCCTTCCTTGTGGGAGAAGGAGCTGAATTTTTGCCTTATCCGAGAGGGGCTCTGCAGAGGAAAAGCAGCAGGAGCTGTATCGTCTGTGGGAAAGCACAGATCCGCAGGGCTGTTGTGCTGTGAATAGGCTGCCAAGGGAAGGTGCAGACCAGCAACAGCTTTCAGGGCTAGCACCTTCCTTGTGGGAGAAGGAGACGAATTTTTGCCTTATGCGAGAGGGGCTCTGCAGAGGAAAAGCAGCAGGAGCTGTATCGCCTGTGGGAAAGCACAGATCCGCAGGGCTGTTGTGCTGTGAATAGGCTGCCAAGGGAAGGTGCAGACCAGCAACAGCTTTCAGGGCTAGCACCTTCCTTGTGGGAGAAGGAGCCGGACGTTTGCCTTTTCCGAAAGGGGCTTTGCAGAGGAATAGACTCATGAGCTGTATCGTCTGTGGGAAAGCACAGATCCGCAGGGCTGTTGTGCTGTGAATTGGCTGCCAAGGGAAGGTGCAGACCAACAACAGCTTTCAGGCTTAGCACCTTCCTTGTGGGAGAAGGAGCCCGATTTTTGCCTTATCGGAGAGGGGCTCTGCAGAGGAAAAGCAGCAGGAGCTGTATCGTCTGTGGGAAAGCACAGATCCGCCGGGCTGTTGTGCTGTGAATAGGCTGCCAAGGGAAGGTGCAGACCAGCAACAGCTTTCAGGCTTAGCACCTTCCTTGTGGGAGAATGAGCCCGATTTTTGCCTTATCGGAGAGGGGCTCTGCAGAGGAAAAGCATCATGAGCTGTATCGTCTGTGGGAAAGCACAGATCCGCAGGGCTGTTGTGCTGTGAATAGGCTGCCAAGGGAAGGTGCAGACCAGCAACAGCTTTCAGGCTTAGCACCTTCCTTGTGGGAGAAGGAGACGAATTTTTGCCTTATCGGAGAGGGGCTCTGCAGAGGAAAAGCAGCAGGAGCAGTATCGTCTCTGGGAAAGCACAGATCCGCAGGGCTGTTGTGCTGTGAATAGGCTGCCAAGGGAAGGTGCAGACCAGCAACAGCTTTCAGGCTTAGCACCTTCCTTGTGGGAGAAGGAGCTGAATTTTTGCCTTATCCGAGAGGGGCTCTGCAGAGGAAAAGCAGCAGGAGCTGTATCATCTGTGGGAAAGCACAGATCCGCAGGGCTGTTGTGCTGTGAATAGGCTGCCAAGGGAAGGTGCAGACCAGCAACAGCTTTCAGGGCTAGCACCTTCCTTGTGGGAGAAGGAGCCGGACGTTTGCCTTTTCCGAAAGGGGCTCTGCAGAGGAAAAGCAGCAGGACCTGTATCGTCTCTGGGAAAGCACAGATCCGCAGGGCTGTTGTGCTGTGAATAGGCTGCCAAGGGAAGGTGCAGACCAGCAACAGCTTTCAGGGCTAGCACCTTCCTTGTGGGAGAAGGAGCGGGATGTTTGCCTTTTCCGAAAGGGGCTCTGCAGAGGAAAAGCAGCAGGAGCAGTATCGTCTCTGGGAAAGCACATATCCGCAGGGCTGTTGTGCTGTGAATAGGCTGCCAAGGGAAGGTGCAGACCAACAACAGCTTTCAGGGCTAGCACCTTCCTTGTGGGAGAAGGAGCCGGACATTTGCCTTATCGGAGAGGGGCTCTGCAGAGGAAAAGCAGCAGGAGCAGTATCGTCTCTGGGAAAGCACAGATCCGCAGGGCTGTTGTGCTGTGAATAGGCTGCCAAGGGAAGGTGCAGACCAGCAACAGCTTTCAGGGCTACCGCCTTCCTTGTGGGAGAAGGAGCTGAATTTTTGCCTTATCCGAGAGGGGCTCTGCAGAGGAAAAGCAGCAGGAGCTGTATCGTCTGTGGGAAAGCACAGATCCGCAGGGCTGTTGTGCTGTGAATAGGCTGCCAAGGGAAGGTGCAGACCAGCAACAGCTTTCAGGGCTAGCACCTTCCTTGTGGGAGAAGGAGACGAATTTTTGCCTTATCCGAGAGGGGCTCTGCAGAGGAAAAGCAGCAGGAGCTGTATCGCCTGTGGGAAAGCACAGATCCGCAGGGCTGTTGTGCTGTGAATAGGCTGCCAAGGGAAGGTGCAGACCAACAACAGCTTTCAGGGCTAGCACCTTCCTTGTGGGAGAAGGAGCCGGACGTTTGCCTTATTGGAGAGGGGCTCTGCAGAGGAAAAGCAGCAGGAGCAGTATCGTCTCTGGGAAAGCACAGATCCGCAGGGCTGTTGTGCTGTGAATAGGCTGCCAAGGGAAGGTGCAGACCAGCAACAGCTTTCATGGCTAGCACCTTCCTTGTGGGAGAAGGAGACGAATTTTTGCCTTATCCGAGAGGGGCTCTGCAGAGGAAAAGCAGCAGGAGCTGTATCGCCTGTGGGAAAGCACAGATCCGCAGGGCTGTTGTGCTGTGAATAGGCTGCCAAGGGAAGGTGCAGACCAGCAACAGCTTTCAGGGCTAGCACCTTCCTTGTGGGAGAAGGAGCGGGATGTTTGGCTTTTCCGAAAGGGGCTCTGCAGAGGAAAAGCAGCAGGAGCAGTATCGTCTCTGGGAAAGCACATATCCGCAGGGCTGTTGTGCTGTGAATAGGCTGCCAAGGGAAGGTGCAGACCAGCAACAGCTTTCAGGGCTAGCACCTTCCTTGTGGGAGAAGGAGCTGAATTTTTGCCTTATCCGAGAGGGGCTCTGCAGAGGAAAAGCAGCAGGAGCTGTATCGTCTGTGGGAAAGCACAGATCCGCAGGGCTGTTGTGCTGTGAATAGGCTGCCAAGGGAAGGTGCAGACCAGCAACAGCTTTCAGGGCTACCGCCTTCCTTGTGGGAGAAGGAGCTGAATTTTTGCCTTATCCGAGAGGGGCTCTGCAGAGGAAAAGCAGCATGAGCTGTATCGTCTGTGGGAAAGCACAGATCCGCAGGGCTGTTGTGCTGTGAATAGGCTGCCAAGGGAAGGTGCAGACCAGCAACAGCTTTCAGGGCTAGCACCTTCCTTGTGGGAGAAGGAGCCGGACGTTTGCCTTATCCGAAAGGGGCTCTGCAGAGGAAAAGCAGCAGGAGCTGTATCGTCTGTGGGAAAGCACAGATCCGCAGGGCTGTTGTGCTGTGAATAGGCTGCCAAGGGAAGGTGCAGACCAACAACAGCTTTCAGGGCTAGCACCTTCCTTGTGGGAGAAGGAGCCGGACGTTTGCCTTATCGGAGAGGGGCTCTGCAGAGGAAAACCAGCAGGAGCAGTATCGTCTCTGGGAAAGCACAGATCCGCAGGGCTGTTGTGCTGTGAATAGGCTGCCAAGGGAAGGTGCAGACCAGCAACAGCTTTCAGGGCTACCGCCTTCCTTGTGGGAGAAGGAGCTGAATTTTTGCCTTATCCGAGAGGGGCTCTGCAGAGGAAAAGCAGCAGGAGCTGTATCGTCTGTGGGAAAGCACAGATCCGCAGGGCTGTTGTGCTGTGAATAGGCTGCCAAGGGAAGGTGCAGACCAGCAACAGCTTTCAGGGCTAGCACCTTCCTTGTGGGAGAAGGAGACGAATTTTTGCCTTATCCAAGAGGGGCTCTGCAGAGGAAAAGCAGCAGGAGCTGTATCGCCTGTGGGAAAGCACAGATCCGCAGGGCTGTTGTGCTGTGAATAGGCTGCCAAGGGAAGGTGCAGACCAGCAACAGCTTTCAGGGCTAGCACCTTCCTTGTGGGAGAAGGAGCGGGATGTTTGGCTTTTCCGAAAGGGGCTCTGCAGAGGAAAAGCAGCAGGAGCAGTATCGTCTCTGGGAAAGCACATATCCGCAGGGCTGTTGTGCTGTGAATAGGCTGCCAAGGGAAGGTGCAGACCAGCAACAGCTTTCAGGGCTACCGCCTTCCTTGTGGGAGAAGGAGCTGAATTTTTGCCTTATCCGAGAGGGGCTCTGCAGAGGAAAAGCAGCAGGAGCTGTATTGCCTGTGGGAAAGCACAGATCCGCAGGGCTGTTGTGCTGTGAATAGGCTGCCAAGGGAAGGTGCAGACCAGCAACAGCTTTCAGGCTTAGCACCTTCCTTGTGGGAGAAGGAGCCGGGCTGTGAATAGGCTGCCAAGGGAAGGTGCAGACCAGCAACAGCTTTCAGGGCTACCGCCTTCCTTGTGGGAGAAGGAGCCGGATGTTTGCCTTTTCCGAAAGGGGCTCTGCAGAGGAAGAGCAGCAGGAGCAGTATCGTCTCTGGGAAAGCACAGATCCGCAGGGCTGTTGTGCTGTGAATAGGCTGCCAAGGGAAGGTGCAGACCAGCAACAGCTTTCAGGGCTACCGCCTTCCTTGTGGGAGAAGGAGCTGAATTTTTGTCTTATCCGAGAGGGGCTCTGCAGAGGAAAAGCAGCATGAGCTGTATCGTCTGTGGGAAAGCACAGATCCGCAGGGCTGTTGTGCTGTGAATAGGCTGCCAAGGGAAGGTGCAGACCAGCAACAGCTTTCAGGCTTAGCACCTTCCTTGTGGGAGAAGGAGCCGGACGTTTGCTTTTTCCGAAAGGGGCTTTGCAGAGGAATAGACTCATGAGCTGTATCGTCTCTGGGAAAGCACAGATCCACAGGGCTGTTGTGCTGTGAATAGGCTGCCAAGGGAAGGTGCAGACCAGCAACAGCTTTCAGGCTTAGCACCTTCCTTGTGGGAGAAGGAGCCGGACGTTTGCCTTATCGGAGAGGGGCTCTGCAGAGGAAAAGCATCAGGAGATGTATCGTCTGTGGGAAAGCACAGATCCGCAGGGCTGTTGTGCTGTGAATAGGCTGCCAAGGGAAGGTGCAGACCAGCAACAGCTTTCAGGCTTAGCACCTTCCTTGTGGGAGAAGGAGCCGGACGTTTGCCTTTTCCGAAAGGGGCTCTGCAGAGGAAAAGCAGCAGGAGCTGTATCGTCTGTGGGAAAGCACAGATCCGCAGAGCTGTTGTGCTGTGAATAGGCTGCCAAGGAAAGGTGCAGACCAGCAACAGCTTTCAGGCTTAGCACCTTCCTTGTGGGAGAAGGAGCTGGATTTTTGCCTTATCGGAGAGGAACTCTGCAGAGGAGAAGCAGCAGGAGCTGTATCGTCTGTGGGAAAGCACAGATCCGCAGGGCTGTTGTGCTGTGAATAGGCTGCCAAGGGAAGGTGCAGACCAGCAACAGCTTTCAGGCTTAGCACCTTCCTTGTGGCAGAAGGAACCGGATTTTTGCATAATCGGAGATGGACTCTGCAGAGGAAAAGCAGCAGGAGCTGTATCGCCTGTGGGAAAGCACAGATCCGCAAGGCTGTTGTGCTGTGAATAGGCTGCCAAGGGAAGGTGCAGACCAGCAACAGCTTTCAGGGCTAGCACCTTCCTTGTAGGAGAAGGAGCCGGATTTTTGCCTTATCGGAGAGGGGCTCTGCAGATGAAAAGCAGCAGGACATGTATCGTCTGTGGGAAAGCACAGATCCGCAGGGCTGTTGTGCTGTGAATAGGCTGCCAAGGGAAGGTGCAGAGCAGCAACAGCTTTCAGGGCGAGCACCTTCCTTGTGGGAGAAGGAGCCCGATTTTTGCCTTATCGGAGAGGGTCTCTGCAGAGGAAAAGCACCATGAGCTGTATCGTCTCTGGGAAAGCACAGATCCGCAGGGCTGTTGTGCTGTGAATAGGCTGCCAAGGGAAGGTGCAGACCAGCAACAGCTTTCAGGCTTAGCACCTTCCTTGTGGGAGAAGGAGCCGGACGTTTGCCTTATCGGAGAGGGGCTCTGCAGAGGAAAAGCATCATGAGCTGTATCGTCTGTGGGAAAGCACAGATCCGCAGGGCTGTTGTGCTGTGAATAGGCTGCCAAGGGAAGGTGCAGACCAGCAACAGCTTTCAGGCTTAGCACCTTCCTTGTGGGAGAAGGAGCCGGACGTTTGCCTTTTCCGAAAGGGGCTCTGCAGAGGAATAGACTCATGAGCTGTATCGTCTGTGGGAAAGCACAGATCCGCAGGGCTGTTGTGCTGTGAATAGGCTGCCAAGGGAAGGTGCAGACCAACAACAGCTTTCAGGGCTACCGCCTTCCTTGTGGCAGAGGGAGCCGGACATTTGCCTTATCGGAGAGGGGCTCTGCAGAGGAAAAGCAGCAGGAGCAGTATCGTCTGTGGGAAAGCACAGATCCGCAGGGCTGTTGTACTGTGAATAGGCTGCCAAGGGAAGGTGCAGACCAGCAACAGCTTTCAGGGCTACCGCCTTCCTTGTGGGAGAAGGAGCTGAATTTTTGCTTTATCGGAGAGGGGCTCTGCAGAGGAAAAGCAGCAGGAGCTGTATCGTCTGTGGGAAAGCACAGATCCGCAGGGCTGTTGTACTGTGAATAGGCTGCCAAGGGAAGGTGCAGACCAGCAACAGCTTTCAGGCTTAGCACCTTCCTTGTGGGAGAAGGAGCCGGATGTTTGCCTTTTCCGAAAGGGGCTCTGCAGAGGAATAGACTCATGAGCTGTATCGTCTGTGGGAAAGCACAGATCCGCAGGGCTGTTGTGCTGTGAATAGGCTGCCAAGGGAAGGTGCAGACCAGCAACAGCTTTCAGGCTTAGCACCTTCCTTGTGGGAGAAGGAGCCGGACGTTTGCCTTTTCCGAAAGGGGCTCTGCAGAGGAAAAGCAGCAGGAGCTGTATCGTCTGTGGGAAAGCACAGATCCGCAGGGCTGTTGTGCTGTGAATAGGCTGCCAAGGAAAGGTGCAGACCAGCAACAGCTTTCAGGCTTAGCACCTTCCTTGTGGGAGAAGGAGCTGGATTTTTGCCTTATCGGAGAGGAACTCTGCAGAGGAGAAGCAGCAGGAGCTGTATCGTCTGTGGGAAAGCACAGATCCGCAGGGCTGTTGTGCTGTGAATAGGCTGCCAAGGGAAGGTGCAGACCAGCAACAGCTTTCAGGCTTAGCACCTTCCTTGTGGCAGAAGGAGCCGGATTTTTGCATAATCGGAGAGGGTCTCTGCAGAGGAAAAGCAGCAGGAGCTGTATCGCCTGTGGGAAAGCACAGATCCACAAGGCTGTTGTGCTGTGAATAGGCTGCCAAGGGAAGGTGCAGACCAGCAACAGCTTTCAGGGCTAGCACCTTCCTTGTAGGAGAAGGAGCCGGATTTTTGCCTTATCGGAGAGGGGCTCTGCAGATGAAAAGCAGCAGGACATGTATCGTCTGTGGGAAAGCACAGATCCGCAGGGCTGTAGTGCTGTGAATAGGCTGCCAAGGGAAGGTGCAGAGCAGCAACAGCTTTCAGGGCTAGCACCTTCCTTGTGGTACAAGGAGCCGGACGTTTGCCTTTTCCGAAAGGGGCTCTGCAGAGGAAAAGCAGCAGGAGATGTATCGTCTCTGGGAAAGCACAGATCCGCAGGGCTGTTGTGCTGTGAATATGCTGCAAAGGGAAGGTGCAGACCAACAACAGCTTTCAGGGCTAGCACCTTCCTTGTGGGAGAAGGAGCCGGACGTTTGCCTTATCGGAGAGGGGCTCTGCAGAGGAAAAGCAGCAGGAGCTGTATCGTCTGTGGGAAAGCACAGATCCGCAGGGCTGTTGTGCTGTGAATAGGCTGCCAAGGGAAGGTGCAGACCAGCAACAGCTTTCAGGGCTAGCACCTTCCTTGTGGGAGAAGGAGCCGGACGTTTGCCTTTTCCGAAAGGGGCTCTGCAGAGGAAAAGCAGCAGGAGCTGTATCGTCTGTGGGAAAGCACAGATCCGCAGGGCTGTTGTGCTGTGAATAGGCTGCCAAGGGAAGGTGCAGACCAACAACAGCTTTCAGGGCTAGCACCTTCCTTGTGGGAGAAGGAGCCGGATTTTTGCCTTATCGGAGAGGGGCTCTGCAGAGGAAAAGCAGCAGGAGCTGTATCGTCTGTGGGAAAGCACAGATCCGCAGGGCTGTTGTACTGTGAATAGGCTGCCAAGGGAAGGTGCAGACCAGCAACAGCTTTCAGGGCTAGCACCTTCCTTGTGGGAGAAGGAGCCGGACGTTTGCCTTTTCGGAGAGGAACTCTGCAGAGGAGAAGCAGCAGGAGATGTATCGTCTCTGGGAAAGCACTGATCCGCAGGGCTGTTGTGCTGTGAATAGGCTGCCAAGGGAAGGTGCAGACCAGCAACAGCTTTCAGGGCTAGCACCTTCCTTGTGGGAGAAGGAGCCCGATTTTTGCCTTATCGGAGAGGGGCTCTGCAGAGGAAAAGCAGCAGGAGCTGTATCGTCCCTGGGAAAGCACAGATCCGCAGGGCTGTTGTGCTGTGAATAGGCTGCCAAGGGAAGGTGCAGACCAGCAAGAGCTTTCAGGGCTAGCACCTTCCTTGTGGGAGAAGGAGCCGGACGTTTGCCTTATCGGAGAGGGGCTCTGCAGAGGAAAAGCAGCAGGAGCTGTATCGTCTGTGGTAAACACAGATCCGCAGGGCTGTTGTGCTGTGAATAGGCTGCCAAGGGAAGGTGCAGACCAGCAACAGCTTTCAGGCTTAGCACCTTCCTTGTGGGAGAAGGAGCCGGACGTTTGCCTTTTCCGAAAGGGGCTCTGCAGAGGAAAAACAGCAGGAGCAGTATCGTCTCTGGGAAAGCACAGATCCGCAGGGCTGTTGTGCTGTGAATAGGCTGCCAAGGGAAGGTGCAGACCAACAACAGCTTTCAGGGCTAGCACCTTCCTTGTGGGAGAAGGAGCCGGATGTTTGCCTTTTCCGAAAGGGGCTCTGCAGAGGAAAAGCAGCAGGAGCTGTATCGTCTCTGGGAAAGCACAGATCCGCAGGGCTGTTGTGCTGTGAATAGGCTGCCAAGGGAAGGTGCAGACCAGCAACAGCTTTCAGGCTTAGCACCTTCCTCGTGGGAGAAGGAGCCGGACGTTTGCCTTTTCCGAAAGGGGCTCTGCAGAGGAAAAGCATCAGGAGCTGTATCGTCTGTGGGAAAGCACAGATCCGCAGGGCTGTTGTGCTGTGAATAGGCTGCCAAGGGAAGGTGCAGACCAGCAACAGCTTTCAGGGCTACCGCCTTCATTGTGGGAGAAGGAGACGAATTTTTGCCTTATCGGAGAGGGGCACTGCAGAGGAAAAGCAGCAGGAGCAGTATCGTCTGTGGGAAAGCACAGATCCGCAGGGCTGTTGTGCTGTGAATAGGCTGCCAAGGGAAGGTGCAGACCAGCAACAGCTTTCAGGCTTAGCACCTTCCTTGTGGGAGAAGGAGCCGGACGTTTGCCTTATCGGAGAGGGGCTCTGCAGAGGAAAAGCAGCAGAAGATGTATCGCCTGTGGGAAAGCACAGATCCGCAGGGCTGTTGTGCTGTGAACAGGCTGCCAAGGGAAGGTGCAGACCAGCAACAGCTTTCAGGGCTACCGCCTTCCTTGTGGGAGAAGGAGCCGGACGTTTGCCTTATCGGAGAGGGGCTCTGCAGAGGAAAAGCATCATGAGCTGTATCGTCTCTGGGAAAGCACAGATCCGCAGGGCTGTTGTGCTGTGAATAGGCTGCCAAGGGAAGGTGCAGACCAGCAACAGCTTTCAGGCTTAGCACCTTCCTTGTGGGAGAAGGAGCTGAATTTTTGCCTTATCCGAGAGGGGCTCTGCAAAGGAAAAGCAGCATGAGATGTATCGTCTGTGGGAAAGCACAGATCCGCAGGGCTGTTGTGCTGTGAATAGGCTGCCAAGGGAAGGTGCAGACCAGCAACAGCTTTCAGGCTTAGCACCTTCCTTGTGGGAGAAGGAGCCGGGCTGTGAATAGGCTGCCAAGGGAAGGTGCAGACCAGCAACAGCTTTCAGGGCTACCGCCTTCCTTGTGGGAGAAGGAGCCGGACGTTTGCCTTATCCGAGAGGGGCTCTGCAGAGGAAGAGCAGCAGGAGCAGTATCGTCTCTGGGAAAGCACAGATCCGCAGGGCTGTTGTGCTGTGAATAGGCTGCCAAGGGAAGGTGCAGACCAGCAACAGCTTTCAGGCTTAGCACCTTCCTTGTGGGAGAAGGAGCCGGACGTTTGCCTTATCGGAGAGGGGCTCTGCAGAGGAAAAGCATCAGGAGATGTATCGTCTCTGGGAAAGCACAGATCCGCAGGGCTGTTGTGCTGTGAATAGGCTGCCAAGGGAAGGTGCAGACCAGCAACAGCTTTCAGGCTTAACGCCTTCCTTATGGGAGAAGGAGCCGGACGTTTGCCTTTTCCGAAAGGGGCTCTGCAGAGGAAAAGCAGCAGGAGCTGTATCGTCTGTGGGAAAGCAGAGATCCGCAGGGCTGTTGTGCTGTGAATAGGCTGCCAAGGGAAGGTGCAGACCAGCAACAGCTTTCAGGGCTACCGCCTTCCTTGTGGGAGAAGAAGCTGAATTTTTGCCTTATCCGAGAGGGGCTCTGCAGAGGAAAAGCAGCAGGAGCTGTATCGTCTGTGGGAAAGCACAGATCCGCAGGGCTGTTGTGCTGTGACTAGGCTGCCAAGGGAAGGTGCAGACCAACAACAGCTTTCAGGGCTAGCACCTTCCTTGTGGGAGAAGGAGCCGGACGTTTGCCTTTTCGGATAGGGGCTCTGCAGAGGAAAAGCAGCAGGAGCTGTAGCGTCTGTGGGAAAGCACAGATCTGCAGGGCTGTTGTGCTGTGAATAGGCTGCCAAGGGAAGGTGCAGACCAGCAACAGCTTTGAGGGCTACCGCCTTCCTTGTGGAAGAAGGAGCCCGACGTTTGCCTTTTCCGAAAGGGGCTCTGCAGAGGAAAAGCAGCAGGAGCAGTATCGCCTCTGGGAAAGCACAGATCCGAGGGCTGTTGTGCTGTGAATAGGCTGCCAAGGGAAGGTGCAGACCAGCAACAGCTTTCAGGGCTACCGCCTTCCTTGTGGGAGAAGGAGCCGGACGTTTGCCTTTTCCGAAAGGGGCTCTGCAGAGGAAAAGCAGCAGGAGCAGTATCGTCTGTGGGAAAGCACAGATCCGCAGGGCTGTTGTGCTGTGAATAGGCTGCCAAGGGAAGGTGCAGACCAGCAACAGCTTTCAGGGCTAGCACCTTCCTTGTGGGAGAAGGAGCCGGACGTTTGCCTTTTCGGATAGGGGCTCTGCAGAGGAAAAGCATCATGAGCTGTATCGTCTGTGGGAAAGCACAGATCCGCAGGGCTGTTGTGCTGTGAATAGGCTGCCAAGGGAAGGTGCAAACCAGCAACAGCTTTCAGGTCTAGTAGCTTCCTTGTAGGAGAAGGAGCCGGACGTTTGCCTTTTCCGAAAGGGGCTCTGCAGAGGAAAAGCAGCAGCAGCAGTATCGTCTGTGGGAAAGCACAGATCCGCAGGGCTGTTGTGCTGTGAATAGGCTGCCAAGGGAAGGTGCAGACCAGCAACAGCTTTCAGGCTTAGCACCTTCCTTGTGAGAAAAGGAGCCCGATTTTTGCCTTATCGGAGAGGGCTCTGCAGAGGAAAAGCAGCAGAAGATGTATCGCCTGTGGGAAAGCTCAGATCCGCAGGGCTGTTGTGCTGTGAATAGGCCGCCAAGGGAAGGTGCAGACCAGCAACAGCTTTCAGGGCTAGCACCTTCCTTGTGAGAGAAGGAGCCGGACGTTTGCCTTTTCCGAAAGGGGCTCTGCAGAGGAAAAGCATCATGAGCTGTATCGTCTGTGGGAAAGCACAGATCCGCAGGGCTGTTGTGCTGTGAATAGGCTGCCAAGGAAAGGTGCAGACCAGCAACAGCTTTCAGGCTTAGCACCTTCCTTGTGAGAAAAGGAGCCCGATTTTTGCCTTATCGGAGAGGGGCTCTGCAGAGGAAAAGCAGCAGGAGATGTATCGTCTGTGGGAAAGCACAGATCCGCAGGGCTGTTGTGCTGTGAATAGGCTGCCAAGGGAAGGTGCAGACCAGCAACAGCTTTCAGGCTTAGCACCTTCCTTGTAGGAGAAGGAGCCGGACGTTTGCCTTATCCGAGAGGGGCTCTGCAGAGGAAAAGAAGCAGGAGCAGTATCGTCTGTGGCAAAGCACAGATCCGCAGGGCTGTTGTGCTGTGAATAGGCTGCCAAGGGAAGGTGCAGACCAGCAAGAGCTTTCAGGGCTAGCACCTTCCTTGTGGTACAAGGAGCCGGACGTTTGCCTTTTCGGATAGGGGCTCTGCAGAGGAAAAGCAGCAGCAGCAGTATCGTCTGTGGGAAAGCACAGATCTGCAGGGCTGTTGTGCTGTGAATAGTCTGCACGGGGAAGGTGCAGACCAGCAACAGCTTTCAGGGCTACCGCCTTCCTTGTGGAAAAAGGAGCCCGACGTTTGCCTTTTCCGAAAGGGGCTCTGCAGAGGAAAAGCAGCAGCAGCAGTATCGTCTGTGGGAAAGCACAGATCCGCAGGGCTGTTGTGCTGTGAATAGGCTGCCAAGGGAAGGTGCACACCAACAACAGCTTTCAGGCTTAGCACCTTCCTTGTGGGAGAAGGAGCTGGATTTTTGCCTTATTGGAGAGGGGCTCTGCAGAGGAATAGACTCATGAGCTGTATCGTCTGTGGGAAAGCACAGATCCGCAGGGCTGATGTGCTGTGAATAGGCTGCCAAGGGAAGGTGCAGACCAGCAACAGCTTTCAGGCTTAGCACCTTCCTTGTGGGAGAAGGAGCCCGATTTTTGCCTTATCGGATAGGGGCTCTGCAGAGGAAAAGCAGCAGGAGCTGTATCGTCTCTGGGAAAGCACAGATCCGCAGGGCTGTTGTGCTGTGAATAGGCTGCCAAGGGAAGGTGCAGACCAGCAACAGCTTTCAGGGCTACCGCCTTCCTTGTGGGAGAAGGAGCCGGATGTTTGCCTTTTCCGAAAGGGGCTCTGCAGAGGAAAAGCAGCAGGAGCTGTATCATCTCTGGGAAAGCACAGATCCGCAGGGCTGTTGTCCTGTGAATAGGCTGCCAAGGGAAGGTGCAGACCTGCAACAGGTTTCAAACTGAGCACCTTCCTTGTGGGAGAAGGAGCCCGATTTTTGCCTTTTCTGAAAGGGGCTCTGCAGAGGAAAAGAAGCAGGAGCTGTATCGTCTGTGGGAAAGCACAGATCCGCAGGGCTGTTGTGCTGTGAATAGGCTGCCAAGGGAAGGTGCAGACCAGCAACAGCTTTCAGGCTTAGCACCTTCCTTGTGGGAGAAGGAGCCCGATTTTTGCCTTTTCTGAAAGGGGCTCTGCAGAGGAAAAGCGGCAGTAGAAGTATCGTCTCTGGGAAAGCACAGATCCGCAGGGCTGTTGTGCTGTGAATAGGCTGCCAAGGGAAGGTGCAAACCAGCAAGAGCTTTCAGGCTTAGCACCTTCCTTGTGGGAGAAGGAGCCCGATTTTTGCCTTTTCCGAAAGGGGCTCTGCAGAGGAAAAGCAGCATGAGCTGTATCGCCTGTGGGAAAGCAGAGATCCGCAGGGCTCTTGTGCTGTGAATAGGCTGCCAAGGGAAGGTGCAGACCAGCAACAGCTTTCAGGGCTACCGCCTTCCTTGTGGGAGAAGGAGCTGAATTTTTGCCTTATCCGAGAGGGGCTCTGCAGAGGAAAAGCATCATGAGCTGTATCGTCTGTGGCAAAGCACAGATCCGCAGGGCTGTTGTGCTGTGAATAGGCTGCCAAGGGAAGGTGCAGACCAGCAACAGCTTTCAGGGCTAGCAGCTTCCTTGTAGGAGAAGGAGCCAGACGTTTGCCTTTTCTGAAAGGGGCTCTGCAGAGGAAAAGCAGCAGGACATGTATCGTCTGTGGGAAAGCACAGATCCACAGGGCTGTTGTGCTGTGAATAGGCTGCAAAGGGAAGGTGCAGACCAGCAACAGGTTTCAGATTTAGCACCTTCCTTGTGGGAGAAGGAGCCGGACGTTTGCCTTTTCCGAAAGGGGCTCTGCAGAGGAAAAGCAGCAGGAGCAGTATCGTCTGTGGGAAAGCACAGATCCGCAGGGCTGTTGTGCTGTGAATAGGCTGCCAAGGGAAGGTGCAGACCAGCAACAGCTTTCAGGCTTAACACCTTCCTTGTGGGAGAAGGAGCCGAATTTTTGCCTTTTCGGAGAGGGGCTCTGCAGAGGAAAAGCAGCAGGACATGTATCGTCTGTGGGAAAGCACAGATCCACAGGGCTGTTGTGCTGTGAATAGGCTGCCAAGGGAAGGTGCAGACCAGCAACAGCTTTCAGGGCTAGCACCTTCCTTGTGGGAGAAGGAGCCGGACGTTTGCCTTTTCCAAAAGGGGCTCTGCAGAGGAAAAGCGGCAGTAGAATTATCGTCTCTGGGAAAGCACAGATCCGCAGGGCTGTTGTGCTGTGAATAGGCTGCCAAGGGAAGGTGCAGACCAGCAAGAGCTTTCAGGCTTAGCACCTTCCTTGTGGGAGAAGGAGCCCGATTTTTGCCTTATCGGAGAGGGGCTCTGCAGAGGAAAAGCAGCAGAAGATGTATCGCCTGTGGGAAAGCACAGATCCGCAGGGCTGTTGTGCTGTGAATAGGCTGCCAAGGGAAGGTGCAGACCAGCAACAGCTTTCAGGCTTAGCACCTTCCTTGTGGGAGAAGGAGCCCGATTTTTGCCTTATCGGAGAGGGGCTCTGCAGAGGAAAAGCATCATGAGCTGCATCGTGTGTGGGAAAGCACAGATCCGCAGGGCTGTTGTGCTGTGAATAGGCTGCCAAGGGAAGGTGCAGACCAGCAACAGCTTTCAGGCTTAGCACCTTCCTTGTGGGAGAAGCAACCGGATTTTTGCCTTTTCGGAGAGGGGCTCTGCAGAGGAAAAGCAGCATGAGCTGTATCGCCTGTGGGAAAGCAGAGATCCGCAGGGCTCTTGTGCTGTGAATAGGCTGCCAAGTAGTGCTGTCAGGTCTTTTAGTCTCCTGATGGGAAAAGCAGCAGCTCTGGTTCCCCCTCGGAGGGGGCGGTGCTTTCCCTGGGTGCGTGACACCCAGGAGGGGACAGCACCCGCTGCCGCATGCTCCCAGAAA
>JAZGTQ010000267.1:0-17089 GCA_037953605.1 Necrosyrtes monachus | reverse complement strand
CCCTACCTGATCCTGTGGGGCAGTACCGGTAACCCTACCGGTACTCCGGGGTACATCCGTTGTCCCTACGGGCACGCGGGGGCTGGGCCTGGCCGCCCTACCTCAGCCTCCAGGCTAGGCCTGGCGTCCCTACCTGACGCTGCAGGGTGGTACCAGTACCCCCATCGGTACACGGGGGTAGTACCGGTACCCCTACCGCTGCTCCGGGGCACGCCTGCTGTCCGTACGGGCGCTCCGGGCTAGGCCTGGCCACCCTAACTGGGCCTCTGCGGTAGGCCTGGCCTCCCTACCTGATGCTCCGGGTTAGGCTCTGGCGTCCCTACCTGACGCTGCGGGGTAGTACCGGTACCCCTGCCGCTGCTCCGGGGTACACCTGCTGTCCGTACGGGTGCTCCAACCTAGGCCTCACCTCCCTACCTCAACCCCTAGGGTAGGCCTTGGCCTCCCTACCTGATGCTCCGGGCTCGGCCTGGCGTCCCTACCCGATGCTGTGGGGTAGTACCGGTACCCCTACCGGTACTCCGGGGTACATCCGCTGTCCCTACGGGCACGCGGGGGCTAGGCCTGGCCGCCCTACCTCACCCTCCGGGCTCGGCGTGGCGTCCCTACCTGATCCTGCGGCGCAGTACCGGTACCCCTACCGGTACTCGGGGGTAGTACCGGTACCCCTACCGCTGCTCCGGGGTACGCCTGCTGTCCGTACGGGCCCTCTGGGCTAGGCTTGGCCTGCCTACCTGACCCTCCAGGGTAGACCCGGCCTCCCTACCTGATCCTCCAGGGTAGGCCTGGCATCCCTACCTGACGCTCCGGGGTAGTACCGGTGCCCCTCATTGGTACTCCGGGGTGGAACCGGTAGCCCTACTCGTACCCCGGGGTGCACCTGCTGTCCCTCCTAGCGCCCGGGGCTAGACCCGCCCTCCCTTACCTGACCCTCCGGGGTAGGCCTGGCCTCTGTACCTGATGCTCCGGGCTCGGTCTGGCGTCCCTACCCGACGCTGCGGGGTAGTACCGCTACCCCTTATTTGGTGCTCCGGGGTAGTACCGGTACCCCTTATTTTGCGCTCCGGGGTAGTACCGGTACCCCTGCTGGTACTCCGGGGTACACCGGCTGTCCCTCCTAGCGCTCTGGGTTAAGACCCGCCCTCCCTACCTCACCCTCCGGGCTAGGCCTGGCGTCCCTACCTGATCCTGCAGGGTATAACTAGGACCCCTACCCGATACTCGGGGGTAATACCGGTGCCCCTACCGCTGCTCCGGGGTAGGCCTGCTGCCCGTACGGGCCCTCCGGGCTACGTCTCGCCACCCTAACTGAGCCTCTGGGGTAGGCCTGGTTTCCCTACCTGATGCCGCGGGGTAGGTCTGGCCTCCCTACCTGGCACTGCGGGGTAGTACCGGTACCTGTACCGCTGCTCCAGGGTACTCCTGCTGTCCGTACGGGTGCTCCGAGCTAGGCCTCGCCTCCCTACCTCAACCCCTGGGGTAGGCCTGGCCTCTGTACCTGATGCTGCGGGCTCGGCCTGGCATCCCTACCTGACGCTGTGGGGTAGTAACAGTACCCCTACCGCTGCTCCGGGGTACATCCGCTGTCCCTACGGGCACGCGGGGGCTAGGCCTGGCCGCCCTACCTCACCCTCCGGGCTCGGCGTGGCGTCCCTACCTGATCCTGCGGTGCAGTACCGGTACCCCTACCGGTACTCGGGGGTAGTACCGGTACCCCTACCGTTGCTCCGGGGCACACCTGCTGTCCGTACGGGCGTTCCAAGCTAGGCCTGGCCACCCTAACTGAGCCTCTGGGGTAGGCCTGGCCTCCTTACCTGATGCTCCGGGCTCGGCTTGGCGTCCCTACCTGATCCTGCGGCGCAGTACCGGTACCCCCACCGGTACTCGCGGGTAGTACCGGTACCCCTACCGCTGCTCCGGGGCACACCTGCTGTCCGTACGGGCGTTCCAAGCTAGGTCTGGCCACCCTAACTGGGCCTCTGCGGTAGGCCTGGCCTCCCTACCTGATGGTTCGGGGTAGGCCTCGAGTCCCTACCTGACGCTGCGGGGTAGTACCGGTACCCCTGCCGCTGCTCCGGGGTACACCTGCTGTCCGTACGGGTGCTCCAACCTAGGCCTCACCTCCCTACCTCAACCCCTGGGGTAGGCCTTGGCCTCCCTACCTGATGCTCCGGGCTCGGCCTGGCGTCCCTACCCGACGCTGCAGGGTAGTAACGGTACCCCTACCGGTACTCCGGGGTACATCCGCTGTCCCTACGGGCACGCGGGGGCTAGGCCTGGCCGCCCTACCTCACCCTCCGGGCTCGGCGTGGCGTCCCTACCTGATCCTGCGGCGCAGTACCGGTACCCCTACCGGTACTCGGGGGTAGTACCGGTACCCCTACCGCTGCTCCGGGGTACGCCTGCTGTCCGTACGGGCGTTCCAAGCTAGGCCTGGCCACCCTAACTGAGCCTCTGGGGTAGGCCTGGCCTCCTTACCTGATGCTCCGGGCTCGGCTTGGCGTCCCTACCTGAAGCTGCGGGGTAGTACCGGTACCCCTGCCGCTGCTCCAGGGTACTCCTGCTGTCCGTACGGGTGCTCTGAGCTAGGCCTGGCCACCCTATCTGACCCTCCAGGGTAGGCCTGGCGTCCCTACCTGACGCTGCGGCGTAGGCCTGGCGTCCCTACCTGATCCTGTGGGGCAGTACCGGTACCCCTACCGGTACTCCGGGGTACATCCGTTGTCCCTACGGGCACGCGGGGGCTGGGCCTGGCCGCCCTACCTCAGCCTCCAGGCTAGGCCTGGCGTCCCTACCTGACGCTGCAGGGTGGTACCGGTACCCCCATCGGTACACGGGGGTAGTACCGGTACCCCTACCGCTGCTCCGGGGCACGCCTGCTGTCCGTACGGGCGCTCCGGGCTAGGCCTGGCCACCCTAACTGGGCCTCTGCGGTAGGCCTGGCCTCCCTACCTGATGCTCCGGGGTAGGCCTGGCGTCCCTACCTGACGCTGCGGGGTAGTACCGGTACCCCTACCGCTGCTCCGGGGTACGCCTGCTGTCCGTACGGGCGCTCCGGGCTAGGCCTGGCCACCTAACTGGGCCTCTGCGGTAGGCCTGGCCTCCTTAACTGATGCTGCGAGGTAGGCCTGGCCTCCCTACCTGATGCTTCGGGGTAGGCCTCGAGTCCCTACCTGACGCTGCGGGGTAGTACCGGTACCCCTACCGCTGCTCCGGGGTACGCCCGCTGTCCGTACGGGCGCTCCGGCCTCGGCCTGGCCACCCTACCTGACCCTCCAGGGTAGGCCTGGCCTCCCTACCTGACGCTCTGGGCTCGGCCTGGCGTCCCTACCTGACGCTGCAGGGTAGTACCGGTACCCCTACCGCTGCTCCAGGATACACCTGCTGTCCTTACGGGTGCCCCGAGCTAGGCCTCGCCTCCCTACCGCAACCCCATGGGTAGGGCCGGGCCTCCCTACCTGACGCTCCGGGCTCGGCCTGGCGTCCCTACCTGACGCTGCAGGGTAGTACCGGTAACCCTACCACTGCTCCGGGGTACGCCTGCTGTCCCTACGGGCACGCGGGGGCTAGGCCTGCCCGCCCTACCTCACCCTCCGGGCTCGGCATGGCGTCCCTACCTGACCCTGCGGCGCAGTACCAGTACCCCTACCGGTACTCGGGGGTAGTACCGGTACCCCTACCGCTGCTCCGGGGCACACCTGCTGTCCGTACGGGCGTTCCAAGCTAGGCCTGGCCACCCTAACTGAGCCTCTGGGGTAGGCCTGGCCTCCTTACCTGATGCTCCGGGTTCGGCTTGGCGTCCCTACCTGACGATGCGGGGTAGTACCGGTACCCCTGCCGCTGCTCCAGGGTACTCCTGCTGTCCGTACGGGCGTTCCAAGCTAGGCCTGGCCACCCTAACTGAGCCTCTGGGGTAGGCCTGGCCTCCTTACCTGATGCTCCGGGCTCGGCTTGGCGTCCCTACCTGACGCTGCGGGGTAGTACCGGTACCCCTGCCGCTGCTCCAGGGTACTCCTGCTGTCCGTACGGGCGTTCCAAGCTAGGCCTGGCCACCCTAACTGAGCCTCTGGGGTAGGCCTGGCCTCCTTACCTGATGCTCCGGGCTCGGCTTGGCGTCCCTACCTGACGCTGCGGGGTAGTACCGGTACCCCTGCCGCTGCTCCAGGGTACTCCTGCTGTCCGTACGGGTGCTCTGAGCTAGGCCTGGCCACCCTACCTGACCCTCCAGGGTAGGCCTGGCCACCCTACCTGACGCTGCGGCGTAGGCCTGGCGTCCCTACCTGACGCTGCGGGGCAGTACCGGTACCCCTACCGGTACTCCGGGGTACATCCGTTGTCCCTACGGGCACGCGGGGGCTGGGCCTGGCCGCCCTACCTCAGCCTCCAGGCTAGGCCTGGCGTCCCTACCTGACGCTGCAGGGTGGTACCGGTACCCCCATCGGTACACGGGGGTAGTACCGGTACCCCTACCGCTGCTCCGGGGCACGCCTGCTGTCCGTACGGGCGCTCCGGGCTAGGCCTGGCCACCCTAACTGGGCCTCTGCGGTAGGCCTGGTTTCCCTACCTGATGCCGCGGGGTAGGTCTGGCCTCCCTACCTGGCACTGCGGGGTAGTACCGGTACCTGTACCGCTGCTCCAGGGTACTCCTGCTGTCCGTACGGGTGCTCCGAGCTAGGCCTCGCCTCCCTACCTCAACCCCATGGGTAGGCCTGCCCTCTGTACCTGATGCTGCGGGCTCGGCCTGGCATCCCTACCTGACGCTGTGGGGTAGTAACGGTACCCCTACCGCTGCTCCGGGGTACATCCGCTGTCCCTACGGGCACGTGGGGGCTAGGCCTGCCCGCCCTACCTCACCCTCCGGGCTCGGCGTGGCGTCCCTACCTGATCCTGCGGCGCAGTACCGGTACCCCTACCGGTACTCGGGGGTAGTACCGGTACCCCTACCGCTGCTCCGGGGCACACCTGCTGTCCGTACGGGCGTTCCGAGCTAGGCCTGGCCACCCTAACTGGGCCTCTGCGGTAGGCCTGGCCTCCCTACCTGATGCTCCGGGCTCGGCTTGGCGTCCCTACCTGACGCTGCGGGGTAGTACCGGTACCCCTGCCGCTGCTCCAGGGTACTCCTGCTGTCCGTACGGGTGCTCTGAGCTAGGCCTGGCCACCCTACCTGACCCTCCAGGGTAGGCCTGGCCACCCTACCTGACGCTGCGGCGTAGGCCTGGCGTCCCTACCTGACGCTGCGGGGCAGTACCGGTACCCCTACCGGTACTCCGGGGTACATCCGTTGTCCCTACGGGCACGCGGGGGCTGGGCCTGGCCGCCCTACCTCAGCCTCCAGGCTAGGCCTGGCGTCCCTACCTGACGCTGCAGGGTGGTACCGGTACCCCCATCGGTACACGGGGGTAGTACCGGTACCCCTACCGCTGCTCCGGGGCACGCCTGCTGTCCGTACGGGCGCTCCGGGCTAGGCCTGGCCACCCTAACTGGGCCTCTGCGGTAGGCCTGGTTTCCCTACCTGATGCCGCGGGGTAGGTCTGGCCTCCCTACCTGGCACTGCGGGGTAGTACCGGTACCTGTACCGCTGCTCCAGGGTACTCCTGCTGTCCGTACGGGTGCTCCGAGCTAGGCCTCGCCTCCCTACCTCAACCCCATGGGTAGGCCTGCCCTCTGTACCTGATGCTGCGGGCTCGGCCTGGCATCCCTACCTGACGCTGTGGGGTAGTAACGGTACCCCTACCGCTGCTCCGGGGTACATCCGCTGTCCCTACGGGCACGTGGGGGCTAGGCCTGCCCGCCCTACCTCACCCTCCGGGCTCGGCGTGGCGTCCCTACCTGATCCTGCGGCGCAGTACCGGTACCCCTACCGGTACTCGGGGGTAGTACCGGTACCCCTACCGCTGCTCCGGGGCACACCTGCTGTCCGTACGGGCGTTCCGAGCTAGGCCTGGCCACCCTAACTGGGCCTCTGCGGTAGGCCTGGCCTCCCTACCTGATGCTTCAGGGTAGGCCTCGAGTCCCTACCTGACGCTGCGGGGTAGTACCGGTACCCCTACCGCTGCTCCGGGGTACACCTGCTGTCCGTACGGGTGCTCCAACCTAGGCCTCACCTCCCTACCTCAACCCCTGGGGTAGGCCTTGGCCTCCCTACCTGATGCTCCGGGCTCGGCCTGGCGTCCCTACCCGACGCTGCGGGGTAGTACCGGTACCCCTACCGGTACTCCGGGGTACATCCGCTGTCCCTACGGGCACGCGGGGGCTAGGCCTGGCCGCCCTACCTCACCCTCCGGGCTCGGCGTGGCGTCCCTACCTGATCCTGCGGCGCAGTACCGGTACCCCTACCGGTACTCGGGGGTAGTACCGGTACCCCTACCGCTGCTCCGGGGTACGCCTGCTGTCCGTACGGGCCCTCTGGGCTAGGCTTGGCCTGCCTACCTGACCCTCCAGGGTAGACCCGGCCTCCCTACCTGATCCTCCAGGGTAGGCCTGGCATCCCTACCTGACGCTCCGGGGTAGTACCGGTGCCCCTCATTGGTACTCCGGGGTGGAACCGGTAGCCCTACTCGTACCCCGGGGTGCACCTGCTGTCCCTCCTAGCGCCCGGGGCTAGACCCGCCCTCCCTTACCTGACCCTCCGGGGTAGGCCTGGCCTCTGTACCTGATGCTCCGGGCTCGGTCTGGCGTCCCTACCCGACGCTGCGGGGTAGTACCGCTACCCCTTATTTGGTGCTCCGGGGTAGTACCGGTACCCCTTATTTTGCGCTCCGGGGTAGTACCGGTACCCCTGCTGCTACTCCGGGGTACACCGGCTGTCCCTCCTAGCGCTCTGGGTTAAGACCCGCCCTCCCTACCTCACCCTCCGGGCTAGGCCTGGCGTCCCTACCTGATCCTGCAGGGTATAACTAGGACCCCTACCCGATACTCGGGGGTAATACCGGTGCCCCTACCGCTGCTCCGGGGTAGGCCTGCTGCCCGTACGGGCCCTCCGGGCTACGTCTCGCCACCCTAACTGAGCCTCTGGGGTAGGCCTGGTTTCCCTACCTGATGCCGCGGGGTAGGTCTGGCCTCCCTACCTGGCACTGCGGGGTAGTACCGGTACCTGTACCGCTGCTCCAGGGTACTCCTGCTGTCCGTAAGGGTGCTCCGAGCTAGGCCTCGCCTCCCTACCTCAACCCCTGGGGTAGGCCTGGCCTCTGTACCTGATGCTGCGGGCTCGGCCTGGCATCCCTACCTGACGCTGTGGGGTAGTAACGGTACCCCTACCGCTGCTCCGGGGTACATCCGCTGTCCCTACGGGCACGCGGGGGCTAGGCCTGCCCGCCCTACCTCACCCTCCGGGATCGGCGTGGCGTCCCTACCTGATCCTGCGGCGCAGTACCGGTACCCCTACCGGTACTCGGGGGTAGTACCGGTACCCCTACCGCTGCTCCGGGGCACACCTGCTGTCCGTACGGGCGTTCCAAGCTAGGCCTGGCCACCCTAACTGAGCCTCTGGGGTAGGCCTGGCCTCCTTACCTGATGCTCCGGGCTCGGCTTGGCGTCCCTACCTGATCCTGCGGCGCAGTACCGGTACCCCCACCGGTACTCGCGGGTAGTACCGGTACCCCTACCGCTGCTCCGGGGTACGCCTGCTGTCCGTACGGGCGTTCCGAGCTAGGCCTGGCCACCCTAACTGAGCCTCTGGGGTAGGCCTGGCCTCCTTACCTGATGCTCCGGGCTCGGCTTGGCGTCCCTACCTGACGCTGCGGGGTAGTACCGGTACCCCTGCCGCTGCTCCAGGGTACTCCTGCTGTCCGTACGGGTGCTCTGAGCTAGGCCTGGCCACCCTACCTGACCCTCCAGGCTAGGCCTGGCGTCCCTACCTGACGCTGCAGGGTGGTACCGGTACCCCCATCGGTACACGGGGGTAGTACCGGTACCCCTACCGCTGCTCCGGGGCACGCCTGCTGTCTGTACGGGCGCTCCGGGCTAGGCCTGGTCACCCTAACTGGGCCTCTGCGGTAGGCCTGGCCTCCCTACCTGATGCTTCGGGGTAGGCCTCGAGTCCCTACCTGACGCTGCGGGGTAGTACCGGTACCCCTGCCGCTGCTCCGGGGTACACCTGCTGTCCGTACGGGTGCTCCAACCTAGGCCTCACCTCCCTACCTCAACCCCTGGGGTAGGCCTTGGCCTCCCTACCTGATGCTCCGGGCTCGGCCTCGAGTCCCTACCTGACGCTGCGGGGTAGTACCGGTACCCCTACCGCTGCTCCGGGGTACGCCTGCTGTCCGTACGGGCGCTCCGGGCTAGGCCTGGCCACCTAACTGGGCCTCTGCGGTAGGCCTGTCCTCCTTAACTGATGCTGCGAGGTAGGCCTGGCCTCCCTACCTGATGCTTCGGGGTAGGCCTCGAGTCCCTACCTGACGCTGCGGGGTAGTACCGGTACCCCTACCGCTGCTCCGGGGTACGCCCGCTGTCCGTACGGGCGCTCCGGCCTCGGCCTGGCCACCCTACCTGACCCTCCAGGGTAGGCCTGGCCTCCCTACCTGACGCTCTGGGCTCGGCCTGGTGTCCCTACCTGACGCTGCAGGGTAGTACCGGTAACCCTACCGCTGCTCCGGGGTACGCCTGCTGTCCCTACGGGCACGCGGGGGCTAGGCCTGGCCGCCCTACCTCACCCTCCGGGCTCGGCATGGCGTCCCTACCTGACCCTGCGGCGCAGTACCAGTACCCCTACCGGTACTCGGGGGTAGTACCGGTACCCCTACCGCTGCTCCGGGGCACACCTGCTGTCCGTACGGGCGTTCCAAGCTAGGCCTGGCCACCCTAACTGAGCCTCTGGGGTAGGCCTGGCCTCCTTACCTGATGCTCCGGGTTCGGCTTGGCGTCCCTACCTGACGCTGCGGGGTAGTACCGGTACCCCTGCCGCTGCTCCAGGGTACTCCTGCTGTCCGTACGGGTGCTCTGAGCTAGGCCTGGCCACCCTACCTGACCCTCCAGGGTAGGCCTGGCCACCCTACCTGACGCTGCGGCGTAGGCCTGGCGTCCCTACCTGATCCTGTGGGGCAGTACCGGTACCCCTACCGGTACTCCGGGGTACATCCGTTGTCCCTACGGGCACGCGGGGGCTGGGTCTGGCCGCCCTACCTCAGCCTCCAGGCTAGGCCTGGCGTCCCTACCTGACGCTGCAGGGTGGTACCGGTACCCCCATCGGTACACGGGGGTAGTACCGGTACCCCTACCGCTGCTCCGGGGCACGCCTGCTGTCCGTACGGGCGTTCCAAGCTAGGCCTGGCCACCCTAACTGAGCCTCTGGGGTAGGCCTGGCCTCCTTACCTGATGCTCCGGGCTCGGCTTGGCGTCCCTACCTGACGCTGCGGGGTAGTACCGGTACCCCTGCCGCTGCTCCAGGGTACTCCTGCTGTCCGTACGGGTGCTCTGAGCTAGGCCTGGCCACCCTACCTGACCCTCCAGGGTAGGCCTGGCCACCCTACCTGACGCTGCGGCGTAGGCCTGGCGTCCCTACCTGATCCTGTGGGGCAGTACCGGTACCCCTACCGGTACTCCGGGGTACATCCGTTGTCCCTACGGGCACGCGGGGGCTGGGCCTGGCCGCCCTACCTCAGCCTCCAGGCTAGGCCTGGCGTCCCTACCTGACGCTGCAGGGTGGTACCGGTACCCCCATCGGTACACGGGGGTAGTACCGGTACCCCTACCGCTGCTCCGGGGCACGCCTGCTGTCTGTACGGGCGCTCCGGGCTAGGCCTGGTCACCCTAACTGGGCCTCTGCGGTAGGCCTGGCCACCCTACCTGATGGTTCGGGGTAGGCCTCGAGTCCCTACCTGACGCTGCGGGGTAGTACCGGTACCCCTGCCGCTGCTCCGGGGTACACCTGCTGTCCGTACGGGTGCTCCAACCTAGGCCTCACCTCCCTACCTCAACCCCTGGGGTAGGCCTTGGCCTCCCTACCTGATGCTCCGGGCTCAGCCTGGCGTCCCTACCCGATGCTGCGGGGTAGTACCGGTACCCCTACCGGTACTCCGGGGTACATCCGCTGTCCCTACGGGCACGCGGGGGCTAGGCCTGGCCGCCCTACCTCACCCTCCGGGCTCGGCGTGGCGTCCCTACCTGATCCTGCGGCGCAGTACCGGTACCCCTACCGGTACTCGGGGGTAGTACCGGTACCCCTACCGCTGCTCCGGGGTACGCCTGCTGTCCGTACGGGCCCTCTGGGCTAGGCTTGGCCTGCCTACCTGACCCTCCAGGGTAGACCCGGCCTCCCTACCTGATCCTCCAGGGTAGGCCTGGCATCCCTACCTGACGCTCCGGGGTAGTACCGGTGCCCCTCATTGGTACTCCGGGGTGGAACCGGTAGCCCTACTCGTACCCCGGGGTGCACCTGCTGTCCCTCCTAGCGCCCGGGGCTAGACCCCCCCTCCCTTACCTGACCCTCCGGGGTAGGCCTGGCCTCTGTACCTGATGCTCCGGGCTCGGTCTGGCGTCCCTACCCGACGCTGCGGGGTAGTACCGCTACCCCTTATTTGGTGCTCCGGGGTAGTACCGGTACCCCTTATTTTGCGCTCCGGGGTAGTACCGGTACCCCTGCTGGTACTCCGGGGTACACCGGCTGTCCCTCCTAGCGCTCTGGGTTAAGACCCGCCCTCCCTACCTCACCCTCCGGGCTAGGCCTGGCGTCCCTACCTGATCCTGCAGGGTATAACTAGGACCCCTACCCGATACTCGGGGGTAATACCGGTGCCCCTACCGCTGCTCCGGGGTAGGCCTGCTGCCCGTACGGGCCCTCCGGGCTACGTCTCGCCACCCTAACTGAGCCTCTGGGGTAGGCCTGGTTTCCCTACCTGATGCCGCGGGGTAGGTCTGGCCTCCCTACCTGGCACTGCGGGGTAGTACCGGTACCTGTACCGCTGCTCCAGGGTACTCCTGCTGTCCGTACGGGTGCTCCGAGCTAGGCCTCGCCTCCCTACCTCAACCCCTGGGGTAGGCCTGGCCTCTGTACCTGATGCTGCGGGCTCGGCCTGGCATCCCTACCTGACGCTGTGGGGTAGTAACAGTACCCCTACCGCTGCTCCGGGGTACATCCGCTGTCCCTACGGGCACGCGGGGGCTAGGCCTGGCCGCCCTACCTCACCCTCCGGGCTCGGCGTGGCGTCCCTACCTGATCCTGCGGTGCAGTACCGGTACCCCTACCGGTACTCGGGGGTAGTACCGGTACCCCTACCGTTGCTCCGGGGCACACCTGCTGTCTGTACGGGCGTTCCAAGCTAGGCCTGGCCACCCTAACTGAGCCTCTGGGGTAGGCCTGGCCTCCTTACCTGATGCTCCGGGCTCGGCTTGGCGTCCCTACCTGATCCTGCGGCGCAGTACCGGTACCCCCACCGGTACTCGCGGGTAGTACCGGTACCCCTACCGCTGCTCCGGGGCACACCTGCTGTCCGTACGGGCGTTCCAAGCTAGGTCTGGCCACCCTAACTGGGCCTCTGCGGTAGGCCTGGCCTCCCTACCTGATGGTTCGGGGTAGGCCTCGAGTCCCTACCTGACGCTGCGGGGTAGTACCGGTACCCCTGCCGCTGCTCCGGGGTACACCTGCTGTCCGTACGGGTGCTCCAACCTAGGCCTCACCTCCCTACCTCAACCCCTGGGGTAGGCCTTGGCCTCCCTACCTGATGCTCCGGGCTCGGCCTGGCGTCCCTACCCGACGCTGCAGGGTAGTAACGGTACCCCTACCGGTACTCCGGGGTACATCCGCTGTCCCTACGGGCACGCGGGGGCTAGGCCTGGCCGCCCTACCTCACCCTCCGGGCTCGGCGTGGCGTCCCTACCTGATCCTGCGGCGCAGTACCGGTACCCCTACCGGTACTCGGGGGTAGTACCGGTACCCCTACCGCTGCTCCGGGGTACGCCTGCTGTCCGTACGGGCGTTCCAAGCTAGGCCTGGCCACCCTAACTGAGCCTCTGGGGTAGGCCTGGCCTCCTTACCTGATGCTCCGGGCTCGGCTTGGCGTCCCTACCTGAAGCTGCGGGGTAGTACCGGTACCCCTGCCGCTGCTCCAGGGTACTCCTGCTGTCCGTACGGGTGCTCTGAGCTAGGCCTGGCCACCCTACCTGACCCTCCAGGGTAGGCCTGGCGTCCCTACCTGACGCTGCGGCGTAGGCCTGGCGTCCCTACCTGATCCTGTGGGGCAGTACCGGTACCCCTACCGGTACTCCGGGGTACATCCGTTGTCCCTACGGGCACGCGGGGGCTGGGCCTGGCCGCCCTACCTCAGCCTCCAGGCTAGGCCTGGCGTCCCTACCTGACGCTGCAGGGTGGTACCGGTACCCCCATCGGTACACGGGGGTAGTACCGGTACCCCTACCGCTGCTCCGGGGCACGCCTGCTGTCCGTACGGGCGCTCCGGGCTAGGCCTGGCCACCCTAACTGGGCCTCTGCGGTAGGCCTGGCCTCCCTACCTGATGCTCCGGGGTAGGCCTGGCGTCCCTACCTGACGCTGCGGGGTAGTACCGGTACCCCTACCGCTGCTCCGGGGTACGCCTGCTGTCCGTACGGGCGCTCCGGGCTAGGCCTGGCCACCTAACTGGGCCTCTGCGGTAGGCCTGGCCTCCTTAACTGATGCTGCGAGGTAGGCCTGGCCTCCCTACCTGATGCTTCGGGGTAGGCCTCGAGTCCCTACCTGACGCTGCGGGGTAGTACCGGTACCCCTACCGCTGCTCCGGGGTACGCCCGCTGTCCGTACGGGCGCTCCGGCCTCGGCCTGGCCACCCTACCTGACCCTCCAGGGTAGGCCTGGCCTCCCTACCTGACGCTCTGGGCTCGGCCTGGCGTCCCTACCTGACGCTGCAGGGTAGTACCGGTACCCCTACCGCTGCTCCAGGATACACCTGCTGTCCTTACGGGTGCCCCGAGCTAGGCCTCGCCTCCCTACCGCAACCCCATGGGTAGGGCCGGGCCTCCCTACCTGACGCTCCGGGCTCGGCCTGGCGTCCCTACCTGACGCTGCAGGGTAGTACCGGTAACCCTACCACTGCTCCGGGGTACGCCTGCTGTCCCTACGGGCACGCGGGGGCTAGGCCTGCCCGCCCTACCTCACCCTCCGGGCTCGGCATGGCGTCCCTACCTGACCCTGCGGCGCAGTACCAGTACCCCTACCGGTACTCGGGGGTAGTACCGGTACCCCTACCGCTGCTCCGGGGCACACCTGCTGTCCGTACGGGCGTTCCAAGCTAGGCCTGGCCACCCTAACTGAGCCTCTGGGGTAGGCCTGGCCTCCTTACCTGATGCTCCGGGTTCGGCTTGGCGTCCCTACCTGACGATGCGGGGTAGTACCGGTACCCCTGCCGCTGCTCCAGGGTACTCCTGCTGTCCGTACGGGCGTTCCAAGCTAGGCCTGGCCACCCTAACTGAGCCTCTGGGGTAGGCCTGGCCTCCTTACCTGATGCTCCGGGCTCGGCTTGGCGTCCCTACCTGACGCTGCGGGGTAGTACCGGTACCCCTACCGCTGCTCCGGGGCACACCTGCTGTCCGTACGGGCGTTCCAAGCTAGGCCTGGCCACCCTAACTGAGCCTCTGGGGTAGGCCTGGCCTCCTTACCTGATGCTCCGGGCTCGGCTTGGCGTCCCTACCTGACGCTGCGGGGTAGTACCGGTACCCCTGCCGCTGCTCCAGGGTACTCCTGCTGTCCGTACGGGTGCTCTGAGCTAGGCCTGGCCACCCTACCTGACCCTCCAGGGTAGGCCTGGCCACCCTACCTGACGCTGCGGCGTAGGCCTGGCGTCCCTACCTGACGCTGCGGGGCAGTACCGGTACCCCTACCGGTACTCCGGGGTACATCCGTTGTCCCTACGGGCACGCGGGGGCTGGGCCTGGCCGCCCTACCTCAGCCTCCAGGCTAGGCCTGGCGTCCCTACCTGACGCTGCAGGGTGGTACCGGTACCCCCATCGGTACACGGGGGTAGTACCGGTACCCCTACCGCTGCTCCGGGGCACGCCTGCTGTCCGTACGGGCGCTCCGGGCTAGGCCTGGCCACCCTAACTGGGCCTCTGCGGTAGGCCTGGTTTCCCTACCTGATGCCGCGGGGTAGGTCTGGCCTCCCTACCTGGCACTGCGGGGTAGTACCGGTACCTGTACCGCTGCTCCAGGGTACTCCTGCTGTCCGTACGGGTGCTCCGAGCTAGGCCTCGCCTCCCTACCTCAACCCCATGGGTAGGCCTGCCCTCTGTACCTGATGCTGCGGGCTCGGCCTGGCATCCCTACCTGACGCTGTGGGGTAGTAACGGTACCCCTACCGCTGCTCCGGGGTACATCCGCTGTCCCTACGGGCACGTGGGGGCTAGGCCTGCCCGCCCTACCTCACCCTCCGGGCTCGGCGTGGCGTCCCTACCTGATCCTGCGGCGCAGTACCGGTACCCCTACCGGTACTCGGGGGTAGTACCGGTACCCCTACCGCTGCTCCGGGGCACACCTGCTGTCCGTACGGGCGTTCCGAGCTAGGCCTGGCCACCCTAACTGGGCCTCTGCGGTAGGCCTGGCCTCCCTACCTGATGCTTCAGGGTAGGCCTCGAGTCCCTACCTGACGCTGCGGGGTAGTACCGGTACCCCTACCGCTGCTCCGGGGTACACCTGCTGTCCGTACGGGTGCTCCAACCTAGGCCTCACCTCCCTACCTCAACCCCTGGGGTAGGCCTTGGCCTCCCTACCTGATGCTCCGGGCTCGGCCTGGCGTCCCTACCCGACGCTGCGGGGTAGTACCGGTACCCCTACCGGTACTCCGGGGTACATCCGCTGTCCCTACGGGCACGCGGGGGCTAGGCCTGGCCGCCCTACCTCACCCTCCGGGCTCGGCGTGGCGTCCCTACCTGATCCTGCGGCGCAGTACCGGTACCCCTACCGGTACTCGGGGGTAGTACCGGTACCCCTACCGCTGCTCCGGGGTACGCCTGCTGTCCGTACGGGCCCTCTGGGCTAGGCTTGGCCTGCCTACCTGACCCTCCAGGGTAGACCCGGCCTCCCTACCTGATCCTCCAGGGTAGGCCTGGCATCCCTACCTGACGCTCCGGGGTAGTACCGGTGCCCCTCATTGGTACTCCGGGGTGGAACCGGTAGCCCTACTCGTACCCCGGGGTGCACCTGCTGTCCCTCCTAGCGCCCGGGGCTAGACCCGCCCTCCCTTACCTGACCCTCCGGGGTAGGCCTGGCCTCTGTACCTGATGCTCCGGGCTCGGTCTGGCGTCCCTACCCGACGCTGCGGGGTAGTACCGCTACCCCTTATTTGGTGCTCCGGGGTAGTACCGGTACCCCTTATTTTGCGCTCCGGGGTAGTACCGGTACCCCTGCTGCTACTCCGGGGTACACCGGCTGTCCCTCCTAGCGCTCTGGGTTAAGACCCGCCCTCCCTACCTCACCCTCCGGGCTAGGCCTGGCGTCCCTACCTGATCCTGCAGGGTATAACTAGGACCCCTACCCGATACTCGGGGGTAATACCGGTGCCCCTACCGCTGCTCCGGGGTAGGCCTGCTGCCCGTACGGGCCCTCCGGGCTACGTCTCGCCACCCTAACTGAGCCTCTGGGGTAGGCCTGGTTTCCCTACCTGATGCCGCGGGGTAGGTCTGGCCTCCCTACCTGGCACTGCGGGGTAGTACCGGTACCTGTACCGCTGCTCCAGGGTACTCCTGCTGTCCGTAAGGGTGCTCCGAGCTAGGCCTCGCCTCCCTACCTCAACCCCTGGGGTAGGCCTGGCCTCTGTACCTGATGCTGCGGGCTCGGCCTGGCATCCCTACCTGACGCTGTGGGGTAGTAACGGTACCCCTACCGCTGCTCCGGGGTACATCCGCTGTCCCTACGGGCACGCGGGGGCTAGGCCTGCCCGCCCTACCTCACCCTCCGGGATCGGCGTGGCGTCCCTACCTGATCCTGCGGCGCAGTACCGGTACCCCTACCGGTACTCGGGGGTAGTACCGGTACCCCTACCGCTGCTCCGGGGCACACCTGCTGTCCGTACGGGCGTTCCAAGCTAGGCCTGGCCACCCTAACTGAGCCTCTGGGGTAGGCCTGGCCTCCTTACCTGATGCTCCGGGCTCGGCTTGGCGTCCCTACCTGATCCTGCGGCGCAGTACCGGTACCCCCACCGGTACTCGCGGGTAGTACCGGTACCCCTACCGCTGCTCCGGGGTACGCCTGCTGTCCGTACGGGCGTTCCGAGCTAGGCCTGGCCACCCTAACTGAGCCTCTGGGGTAGGCCTGGCCTCCTTACCTGATGCTCCGGGCTCGGCTTGGCGTCCCTACCTGACGCTGCGGGGTAGTACCGGTACCCCTGCCGCTGCTCCAGGGTACTCCTGCTGTCCGTACGGGTGCTCTGAGCTAGGCCTGGCCACCCTACCTGACCCTCCAGGCTAGGCCTGGCGTCCCTACCTGACGCTGCAGGGTGGTACCGGTACCCCCATCGGTACACGGGGGTAGTACCGGTACCTCTACCGCTGCTCCGGGGCACGCCTGCTGTCTGTACGGGCGCTCCGGGCTAGGCCTGGTCACCCTAACTGGGCCTCTGCGGTAGGCCTGGCCTCCCTACCTGATGCTTCGGGGTAGGCCTCGAGTCCCTACCTGACGCTGCGGGGTAGTACCGGTACCCCTGCCGCTGCTCCGGGGTACACCTGCTGTCCGTACGGGTGCTCCAACCTAGGCCTCACCTCCCTACCTCAACCCCTGGGGTAGGCCTTGGCCTCCCTACCTGATGCTCCGGGCTCGGCCTCGAGTCCCTACCTGACGCTGCGGGGTAGTACCGGTACCCCTACCGCTGCTCCGGGGTACGCCTGCTGTCCGTACGGGCGCTCCGGGCTAGGCCTGGCCACCTAACTGGGCCTCTGCGGTAGGCCTGTCCTCCTTAACTGATGCTGCGAGGTAGGCCTGGCCTCCCTACCTGATGCTTCGGGGTAGGCCTCGAGTCCCTACCTGACGCTGCGGGGTAGTACCGGTACCCCTACCGCTGCTCCGGGGTACGCCCGCTGTCCGTACGGGCGCTCCGGCCTCGGCCTGGCCACCCTACCTGACCCTCCAGGGTAGGCCTGGCCTCCCTACCTGACGCTCTGGGCTCGGCCTGGTGT